>NKZP01001075.1:0-152751 GCA_002370765.1 Metschnikowia similis
CTCCTGAGGTACGGGTCGTACCTCCCATGCATCAGCATCTCTGTACTGTGATGTACGGATGTAGCTCACAGTGCAACAGTTTTGATAAGACTGCACTAAACACAGGCGAGCACTCTGCCAGCTTTCACTGCGCACTCTGCCAGATTACCCTCCAGACGGGGCA
Organism: Metschnikowia similis; assembly: GCA_002370765.1. Lineage (NCBI taxonomy): Eukaryota > Fungi > Ascomycota > Pichiomycetes > Serinales > Metschnikowiaceae > Metschnikowia > Metschnikowia similis. The sequence continues at coordinate 164 of NKZP01001075.1, forward strand.
GCTTACACTCCGAAGTCATTGCAGGTTGCACCGCCCTCTCCATTTGTACTGGTCCGAGAAACTGGTCCAGGGGATATATCCGAGCAAAAAAGCTCACAATATTACGACGCCATAAAAAAGGTTCCAAAATCTCTTATTCGTAGATGTTCTGGCTTCGTGCGCTCTTGCTCCACGCTCGGGCGCCGGCCATGATTTACTAGCAAGGCTCACCAAAATTCGTCGTGTTCATCAAGAAAAGACTGAAAGCAGATATCATTCATGAATCCTCCCAGAGATCAAGCACTACAAGAAAAGTACTGCCGAGAGACTTGGGGGGGGGGGTCCACCAAGGCCCTTCAAAACCGAGAAGAATGCCATGTGCATTCTGTGTACGCAGTAGCTGCGAAGCATAACGGTTGGTGAAGTGCATGGTTTGCAGTCTACACCAGGCCTGGAGTAGACAAAATATCATGTACTTACATTACCGAGGAACAAATTCAGGCAATGTGTCTTTTGACCATTCGGGATAATTGAGCCTCTGAGATTTCCGGATGACAGCCACTTTGCGCCAGTCACTACACCAGTCACTACACCAGTCATTTTGCTTACTTCTTTCCTTGGACGGTTTCAAATGACTGAAACATTAATCATTATGGTGTGATCCTAAGTGGCAAAGCACTACATATGTTTCAGCACCGTCAAGTGCATAGAGAAGGGTTGTCAGAGTCGTCTCAGAGATCCGTAAGCATCTCATCGCTCAAGCTGGAAAAGCAGATGCTCTTACGTGGTTCCCGCACCGTAGTGCATTGGTCGGTTTCATTGCTGCATTGATTGAATTCATCGCTGCATTGGTTCATTTCTGCATTGATCGATCTCATTGGTGCGTTTGTCGGTTTCATTGGCACATTGGTGGATCTCTTTGGCGCATTGGTATTTGAGATTTTTCGTCTCAAATCCAGTACGCGTTGCATGCAAGGCACCGGTCACTTTAAAAATGCACTTTACCTGCATCGGGCAATCAGTGCAACAACAGTTGTACGCGTTTAATATCGCCTAAATCGTTAAATTGCCCGCACATCTCTTTTTCCTCTCGACCCACTTTGCTCGAAGCTAGCCTCACAGCAACATGTCTTATGAGCACCCGTCGGTTTACATCGCAACCTATTCCAATGTATGTTATGTGTATGGACCTCTTTGCAGGCTTCCTTTGTCGAGTCGATGGACGTGCCGGTCACATCACCAGTGAGCACCTCTTTGTCCACCTCGGAGCTCTTGCAGCTTTACTAACTCCAAGATCGATGTGTATGAGTGCTCGGTGGGTGAATCTCCCATCATGAGGAGGTGCAAAGATGACTGGGTCAATGCCACCCAGATATTGAAGCTTTGCAACTTCCCCAAGGCCAAGAGGACTAAGATTCTCGAAAAGGGCGTCCAGCAAGGTCAGCACGAAAAAGTCCAGGGAGGTTACGGCCGCTTTCAGGGCACATGGATCCCGTTGCAAGATGCACGGCTTTTGGCCAAGGAGTATGGCATCACCGCCGAGTTGGTGCCTGTTTTATACGTCGACACCAATGATCCGACCGTGATTATCCCAAAGAAATCCAAGCCGGTCACGCAAGCCACGAATAAAGATGGCACTCCCATCAAACGAAAATACGTCAAGAAAACAAAGAAAGATTCTCCGCCAAAGAAGATGAAGTTCGACGACAATCTTCCCCCGCAGGCGGTCTTCACACAAGAAATACCCAATGGGGCTCAATCCGGTTCCAGCTTGCACCACAGCATGTCGGGCTTGCTGCAAATGCCCATCACCGCAAGCACACCTCACACATCTCACTTGCCTCCTACATTTCAGCAGTCGGAGTACTTACCCAACGGTTCTTATCAACGAGGCTACGCCTACGGCATGCCCGATTCATACTCATTACAGCAACAGCAGCATCAACCCAATGGCTACGTGTTATCCCAGATGCAGTTTGCCAAAAGTGCTTTTTCCGGCCTGGACGACATTTCCCAGCAGCACCTTGTTTTCCAGAACAACCGCAAAAACATGTCTCAGTCAACCAACGAGACAAACTGGTCCGAGGAGCACCAACGTGACTCCGATACGTCTCTTTCATCCGCAGAGCAGAAGCTCACTAATGCTCCCATACAAGAGGAAAATGGCTATGCCGCCCAACTCTTGCGCTTCTTCAGTGAGGACAATGCCCCAATTCCTTACTTCCTATACAACCCACCCAGTGACTTCAACATCAACGAGGCCATAGACGACGAGGGTCACTCCACATTGCATTGGGCTGCGTCCATAGGAAATTTGAACTTGTTGCATTTGGTGCTTTCGAAAGGCGCTAATCCTCTTGTGGTCAGCAACTTTGGGCTCAACCCATTATCCAAATGCATTTCTTTCAACAACTGCTATGACTTGAAAAATTTTCCCGACGTGGTGAAAGCACTTGAGGTCTGTCTCATCAACACGGATATCAATGGCCGCACGCCGTTACACTACTTATGCCAATATTCAAAAGTGCGGTCCAAGCTCCTTTCCCTCAACTACTACTTGACAGTAATTTTCAGCAAATTGCGTGACATGTCCAGCAACAACAAAGGGTCCGGCATCAACTTGCTCAAAAACGTTTTGGACCATCAAGATGTCAATGGTGACACCTGTTTGCACTTGGCCGCCCGAGCTGGCTGCCCAGAGCTTGTGGAATTCTTCTTGACAAACGGTGCAAGAGACGACCTAGCTAATGCCAACAACGAAACTGCCAAGGCCATGATCGTCCAGCAAGGCTTGGTGGTATACAACTTTGAGACGCCCAATGTGCCACTCCACCAGGTGCCTCTGCTCCAGCAAACGCACTCTCAATTGCTGGCGGCCTCTCAGCACGCGGCCCATCTTGGCCCCTTGAACAACATGGCGCAAAGCAGTCCACAAGACCATCATTTGCAACAGCTGAACCAATCGCTGCGAAAGCAGCTTAATCAGCAGAATATCCCAGCGGTGCGAGTATCAGGCAGTCCGGACCTGGACACTAATGACTCGTTGAAGAAACAAACGGTCAACACTTTGGGGACTCCAATTCGGAATTCAAGTCGTCTCATGGACACCCCCGATACACAGCGGACCACAATTCAAGACGAAGAGGAAGAAGAAATTCGTGACAGGGTGAGCAAAGAACATTTGCGGACATTACTCCAAAAACAGGCTGGGACTGTTGACGAGAACAAGGAAAATATTTTTTTGGATGACACCTCCAAAAGCTCATACGATGAACTGAAAGTCATTCACCACCAAAGTGTCTTGGGAGTGATCTCTGAAAAACCTAGTCCATCTCATGAAGACTTTCAAAATCCCGAGATGTCCGACTCAAACGACTTGACTCCCAGACCGCCTAGGATTGGGCAAGATGGTGTTTTAGCAGACGAAGAGGGTGAAGGTGATTCCGAGCAGCACTCTGCGGTTTTGCCAACCAAGGACTTGTCATCGATGATGCATGGAATGGTGAACTCTCTCACCAGCTCTTACAAGCAAGAACTCAAAGATCTCACGCGAGAGCACGAGCGCATCAAGAGACTTTTGGTGGAGAAAAAAGACCGACGTAAGGACTGCTTTAAGAAAGTGCAGGGTCTACTTCATAAAAACGAGTTCAAGGCGGTTAGTACCCTTGCAGATGCAGGAACTGAACTTGATCGCGAGGTGGAGTTATTCCAGAAGGCCATTGAAAGCAAGCAAACACAACTTTTGTACACGATAGAAAAGCTTCAAACCCGCGAGTTGACCAGCCTCATTCACGAAAATGAGAGCAAGGTCAGAACAATGCATGTCGACCCTTCAGATTCGCAAGGTCAGTGGGAGTTGGGTGTGGAATTGAGCAAGATGCAGCTCAAGCGGTCTGGGTTGGTTCGGGAGATTGCAAGCGGAGTGCGTAACTTTGCCATCAACCCCAAGATGAACAAGTACAGGAAGCTCATCAGCCTCAGTTGCGGGCTTCGAGTGGAGGACATAGACGGGCTTATTGATGGGATTGAGGAATCGCTAATCGAGGGGAAAATTTAGCTACGTTACTTCGTTGAGGCATCTCTGCAGAGACTCTAAAAAGACACTAGACAATTTTAATGAGAATACAAGAATGCGATACCCCAGATGAATGCGACCCCAGATGAATGCGACATCCCATGTGCCGTTATGGTTCCGCCCACAGTGCACGGTCGTGCATATCTCAAACTCGCGGCGCTTGACAAAAAATAACACTTGTACGTGATAACGCAATAATGAGTTCCCGAGTCATCCCCGCAAACTATAAGGAGCCTAATGAAAGCACAACTTCCCTCGGATATGCTCTGTCTATCCTCAACGGCAACACTGCGGAGGGTGGGCTCAGGTCATTGACCTACAAGTCTGTTTACGCCTCGCAACTCATCGAGGAGTCGGAGTTGGCCAAGCTGGCAGTTGCCCCCGGCGACTTCCAGCTTCTGCGGATCATGGAAAAAGATATTGCAACAAGCCTGAGGCTTCAGCAGCTTCGAGGCGAGATTGCCTCCATCAAAAGCACGAGTACACAGAGAAAGACGGACACCGACGAGGAAATCAAGGCCTTGGGGTCGCAATTAGAGCAGGAGCTTGTCGGGACGAAAAGCATCAGTCCTGCCTACAGACAATTGCTCATGGAGTACCAAGCCATTCCCTCGCTTAATCTGAGGTACACGGTGCGCAAGATGAACATCAATGTGAAAGTGCAGCGCATGAAGGATGTAAAAGGCTTCGATGCGTCTATGTACCAACGAGCCGAAGAAAGACGAGCCGAAGAAGAGCGCGCTCGGACTGTTCAGGTCGAAACCGAGTCCAATGATTTGGCCATGGCCGAGGATCAGGATTTCGACTTGGGTGCTCAGCAGACTCCCCCTGAAGGTATTTTCACTGACATCCTGAACTTGAATGGTTTAGACCAAAGGGACTTTGATCCCAACCGCCTTGGTAGCGATGGAAGACTGTTCCATGATGCGGATCAGGTACTCATGCACGACAACTTCGGCGGCATTGGAAGCATGGAGAGCCCCAGTCACATGAACCAACAGATGTCCCATCAAATGCAACAGCAAATGGCCATAGAACAACAAATCCCGCAGGCCATGGATCATGATCAGTTGCAGCACGCTAGTCACAATGGCTCACCTCAAATCAATCAAATGCAACCGTACCCGATGGACCCCATGCCGTTCGGCCTCAACAACCAGGGCTTGGGAGCGAACCATAATCAAGAGGCTGTCAATATTGGTTTTACGCCGGGATACCCAATGCCCCACAACGTTGACCAATACAATGCCATGAATCAACTACACGGGAATACCTTGGATAATCCCTACATGCCAAACCAGCCACCTTTTTGAGTTTTGCTGTGGTAATCCTCAAATATTGTACATTACACACTCATAGTGATACCAGATAGTCTCTAGCACAAGAATTCATGTCAATCCGGTTGGCCACTTCTAGAGTCCGCCCATCACAACGGACTTAACAACAGTATAGTCTTCAACGCCGTATTTTGATCCCTCTCTGCCGAATCCGGACTCCTTTATGCCGCCGAAGGGAAGACTTGCTTCAGAAATGGCACCAGTATTCACTCCGATCATGCCAACCTCCAAGCTTTCAGCTATATTGAACACCCTCTTGTAGTCCTTTGTGTAGAAGTAACCGGCTAAACCCACGTCGGTATCATTAGCTAACGCAATAACTTCTTCATCAGACGAGAATTTGATCAATGGGCTGATAGGGCCGAACGTCTCTTCATTAAAGATCTTCATGTCACGAGTGACATCCCCTAGAATTGTGAGTTCATGGTAGAAGTTCCCCAAGTCCGGGCGAGCTCTTCCACCCGCCAACACCTTGGCACCCAAGGAGACAGCATCTTGAATGTGGTCCTGGACCTTAGCAAGGGACTTGGCATGGATCAATGGCCCATGAGTAGTACCTTTTTCAAGGGAGTGGCCTAAAATGGTATTATCTTGCAAGTTCTTGACCAACTTGGAAGCAAACTCCTCGTAAATCAGTTCGTGGACGAAGATTCGGTTGGCGCAAATGCACGTTTGTCCGCTAGAGCGGAATTTGGAGGCCATCACACCAGAAACAGCCTCGTCAACGTCGACGTCATCAAAGACGATGAAAGGCGCATTGCCGCCTAATTCAAACGAGCATTTTTTCAAGGTCGAAGCCGATTGCTTCATAAGAATTTTTCCCACATTGGTAGATCCAGTGAATGAAACCTTCTTCACCAACGGATGTTCACACAAGGCCTTGCCTGCCTCAGCAGATCTTTCAGAAACCACCACGTTTATCACACCCTGGGGAATACCGGCTTGTTCGGCAAGCAGTGCAATAGCCAAGGCAGTCAATGGAGTCTCTGAAGCTGGCTTCACAACCGCAGTACATCCCACCGAGAGGGCCGCCGCCAATTTTCTGGTAATCATGGCAGCAGGAAAGTTCCACGGGGTGATGATTCCGCACACACCTACCGGCTGGCGGATGGCCAAGATTCTGTTTGCTGGGTTAGAAGACTGAATCACTTCCCCCGTCGTATGGGCAGCTTCCTCGCCAAACCACTGGAAAAATGAGGCAGCATAGGCAACCTCACCATATGCATCAGCGTAAGGTTTTCCATTTTCGAGCGCAATGAGGCGAGCCAAGTCTTGGTGATTCTCTTTCATTAAGGCGTGGAGTTTAAGAAGGAGATCGCCTCTCTCTCGGGATGTCTTTTTCCGGAAGAGCTTGAATGCTTCATGAGCAGCCTCAATTGCTTGATTGTATTCTTCTGCGGGAAAGGAAGACACTTCGGCGAGAAGGGCGGACGAGTTGGGGACCCTTCCGGGGTCGTTGACCTTGAACTTCGTGGGGGACTCAATCCAGAGGCCATTGACAAAACTGTGAGTTTTGAGCAAGCTTTCGTTTTTGATGAGGTTGGCCAAATTCGCAGAAATATGCGAGCACCGGCGGAAGATGATCATGGTGGGTGTTGTTTGGGGAGGTGATAGACACTTTAGCAAGAGTCAACCGTAGCTGTGGTTCTGCATACACAGCACGCGATAAGGCACGAGAACCAGAGACGAGAACCCCGAGCGACCTTGACGCCCTAGCTCGAGCGGGCCGAAGCAGTGGTGCCGGCAGACAGCATGGTGCGTTTCTTACCTGTCTCGAACAATTACAAGTGATGAAACAAGGACTTTTTGATGTAGTAGGGAGCGGTGCCCTTGCTCGCGTGTTTGGGTAGAGCCTATACTGAGCTACTATATGCAAGTGACCAAGCACTCAGCTATCGTCATCATCATTACCATCATCACCATCATCTTCACTCGAAAAGCTCCCCACGTCGCTTAATTCATCGGACTCCTTCTCGAGCTCGGAATTCTCATTCTCCTCCAGAGTCAACTTCTTCAGAGCGTAGTTCTGCACGTAGAGTTTCACTGTTTCAATGTACTTTGCCTCATTTTTCGTCATGAGATTGGAGGCTTCGGTATTGAGGGGGTCGCTTGGGTTTCCGTATCGCAACAAGTGAGGCAAGAAGTTCTCAAAGATGTTTAAAAGCCCGAACATCGGAGACCACGTCTGATTGATCACATCAAGACATACCGAGCCCGAGGTCTCGTCGATGTTGGGGTGGTATATTTTGTTGACGAAGCCGATGGATGGTGATTTGATGGGATACTGGTCCGGAAGCTCGACACGTAACCGCCATGACCCACCAGCATAAGGAGTGCCGGAGGGACCATGAAAGATCACGTGGAACTGCTGGAGCGAGTCGTCGATTAAGCTGACTTCGTAGTCACTCATCATCAAGTCCATGACATCCTTTTCAATTCGTCTCTTGCTGCTCATGTTGTGAATGGGAGTCTATTTGCGGTGAATATGGCTGATCTAATTGTACGTGTGGAGTAGGGGGTGTGACATGTTGCCTGGGTGCGAAAGCCTAGCAATCGCACCAGGCACGCCACCTTGGGTGTCTGGAACTACTAACTAGACGGCACGTGTGCTCCAGGCACACAGCCGAGTCGTTGATGTGTACCAGCCAACCAATGAATCCATGATTCCATGATTCCAATGATTACATTCATGACTTCAATGATTACATTCATGATTCCAATGATTACATTCATGACTTCAATGATTACATTCATGACTTCAATGATTACATCCATGATTTCAATGATTACATCCATGATTTCTTTAATTACATCCATGACTTCAGGATCCACATTTGCACGCCCACTTTTTCAGGGCATCAAGAATACCCTAGTTGAGCCATTGTCATTGTGGGTATCACAGACTAATAGTGGATTGGGAAAGACGCTTGGGCTCACAAGTGTCGCACTATCCATGGACGTCAATATCAATTATCCCCCTAAGCCGCGATGTCTCGTTCGGCTCCACTCAATTTCACAGCAGCACTGTACTTCTGCAACTTGGTTAACAAACCGTCACCCTGCTTGATCAACAAATGAAACTGACTGTTCTTGTTATCAGGTCGATTGGTCTCAATGATCCCATTGACACGATTAATTGAGCAATTAAGCTTATTATTCGGAATAAACCGGCACAAGTCCTCGTCCAAGAACTCCTCGCTCACGTTAAAGTTGGCCGCCATAGACTTCAACGACAAAGATTTGTAGCTTTCCAACAATTGAGCGTATGCTTTCGACCTCAATTCCCTCATGAAGTAGTTGGCATGTGCTTTTAAATACTTGCTGTTTGCAAACACCTGGCCGTCGCTGTCCAACAAGTGCTGAAAGAACGTGTTGTACTGGCAGGTGTACAAAGAGTTGGTCAAGTTAATCAAAGGCTCCAAGTCCTTAGAGCTGGAGTGGATCGACAAGATCTCGGGAGAAGAAACAATTTTACTCTTCAAGTCCACGCGCGCCAACGTAAGGATGCCTGAAATGATGGCGAACTGGGCCACTTGCTCGTAGGTACACAATTCGGTGGAAGTGAAGGTGGCCAAACTATCAATCAAGAGTGAGGCCGCATCTTCGAAATTTCGCGTGGCAATGTAGTATATGCCCTGGTATGTTTTGTACCTGTTCCGACGCTCCCAGTCGCCACCCTTCTCAATGAGGGATTTAACTTCCAGTAAATGCCTCGCAACATTTCGGTAATCATTGAAAAAGAAGTCTAATCTCACAAGAGTTAAAAAGGCATCGATTTTGAGTCCAGTGCTTTGGGTTAGCGAGAGCAATTTGGCGTATGTAGACTCAGCGTTTGCACGGTCGATGATCCGCGTGTAGTACTCGGCGAGCTCGGTGACGCTCTGCACCAAGTCGATATCAGTCTCCTCTTCGCTTTCGGCCTGCTGGATCTTGGCCTCGAGAGCAACTATTTTCTCCGTGTTCTTAGCTGAAATCTCGTCGAGTAAAGACTCGTCTAATGGAAAGACCTTGGGAAACTCGGTTGTCAAGTACTTGTAGTAAGGCGCCAAGTGCTGCTCTTTGATAGCAGCGAGGATCTCACGCTTCAATTCCTCTGCGCCACTATTGCCTTGTAGCAAGGTGAACTGCTTCTCCGACAATCTGTAGTCGGGAATGGTGGGGACGTCCGAATCAAATTCAGCCATGGCGTACAGTGGTGAAAGTGAGCGAGTCGAGGTGGTGGCCAAAGGCGAGGGCCGCATCCGTACCGCGGCATCCGTACACCAAGAAAGGAGCCCCATTATTTGAGATGCGCCTCAGAGCGCGCCATTGACCGCTAGAAATGGCATAGGATTTGTTTGTTGAGTTCTCCGCTGCAAAGGATTCGGGCAACTCCTGCCTCATAAATGGGATCTGCCTCATAAATGGAATCTTCCACAAGACTAGTTGTCCGGAAGAAAAATATCTTCCGACCTTTAAGCAGGTCAACAGTTGCCCATTATCCATCACTACGCCACCGACCTTAGCTATTTCAGGCAATGTATCCGCTAGTTCCCCTCCACTTGCCATATTCGGGACCCAGATTTCGGGGGACTGAGTACAGGCCTTGAATTTCAGTTAACGATGGTATCCAAACCGTCGAATTCATAACTGCGCTGTCCTTGGACTGGTGTCGGCATCTCGGGTGCGGTGCGAAAGTCTCATGCATGTGGAATGAGAATGTGGGGAAGACTCCATACACTCAGGCCACTCGCATAGATAAAGCGGGCCAGTCGCATAGATGGAATAGGCCACTGAGGAATCCATCGACGATCTTCCTGCCATTGCCCCACCTTGATATTCGTGTATCAAAATGTCCTCCATTACAGATGATATCCCGGCAATTTTCTTGGACAAAGTATCCCCTCGAGGCTTAGAGGCGATCCAGAAAACAAAGGACTTTGTTAACGACTATTGTATCCCTGCGGACCAAGTGTATTTAAATCAAATGCCAGCAGACCCAGCTAAGCGCTGGGATCAAATTCCACCCATACTAGAAAAGTTGAAGACAAAAGCCCGCCTGTTGGGACTCTGGAATATGTTTCTTTCCAAAGACTACGCTGAGGGCGGGGGGTTCACCAACTTAGAGTACGGCATCATGGCAGAGTACTTGGGCCGTTCGCTTATTGCTCCCACAGCCACGAACACGAATGCTCCGGACACAGGAAATATGGAGATTCTCGCTAAGTATGGGTCACCCGAGCAAAAGAAGCGGTGGTTGCAACCTCTACTCGACGGAACCATTCGCTCTGCCTTCTTAATGACAGAAAAAGGCACCTCTTCGTCCAATGCGTTGAATATTTCTTGCACTGCCAAGGTCAATGAAAAGGGAAACTACGTGCTTAACGGAGTCAAGTGGTTTGCTTCCGGTGCCGGAGACCCCCATTGTAGCGTCTGGTTGGTTATGTGCAAGACAGACGAGGATAATCATCCCTACTTGAACCACTCGGTTTTGGTGGTGGACTCCAAAAAGGCCCTTGAATCAGGAAAGGCCCGGTTGGTACGTCCTTTGACTGTGTTCGGGTATGATGATGCGCCTCATGGTCATTGTGAAGTGGTGTTCAACAACTATGAGATACCGGATGAGGACCGGGGCCAGGAGATTTTGTACAAGAAAACAAGGGGCTTCCAGATCATCCAATCGAGATTGGGCCCCGGAAGAATCCACCATTGTATGAGGACCATTGGAGTGGGCGAGCAGGCATTGTTGAAAATTGTCCATCGGGCTAACCATCGTCTTATCTTTGGGGTGCCCCTCAAAAAGAAAGAGTCCTTCTTGAATGCTTTCGCCCAGTTTAAAATTGACATTGAGAAGTGTCGGCTTCTTGTGTTAAACGCCGCTCATCAAATCGACCTAGGAGGCGCTAAGAGTGCCATGAAACAGATCGCCATGGCCAAAATTGAGACTCCAAGAACCATCTTGGCCTTGTTGGACTGGGGCATTCAGATGTATGGGGCTGAAGGTGTATCTCAAGATACAGAATTGGCCCGTGCATATGCCATGACCAGAACCTTGCGCATAGCTGATGGGCCCGACGAAGCACATTTGGGGCAATTGGCCCGAGGCGAGTACAAAAAATTCGCCTTGGTAGACGAGTACTACAACAGGTTGGATAAGAGAGTGCTGGATGTAGCCAAATTATAGTGCAGGTGCAAGCTACATAGAGCGCTTATTTTCATGAATATCGTCGTTAGCACCTATGATATGAAAAGAATGGGTCACAATTGTTTTAGTACATGTCCGCTTTCACGAAGTCGTGAACAAGGCCGCGCTCCAAATACTTCTTGGCCTTGATGCTCTCCTCCTTGACTCTCTCCTGCTGCAGACGCTTGAGTTCCTTGTCCGCCTCCTGGAATGGCACCTGCTCCCTTTCGAAGAGGTGGTCGTCCTCACAATCTATATCTAGTTCGCCGAGCATAACCACATTTTCACCCCGCACCATGAAAACGCCTATTGGCACCTCGGCGAATCGTTCGCGACTCTGGGCGTCCTTCTTGGGCAAGTATATTCTTTCTATAGTGTCTTGTAAGACCAAATTGGCAAACTGGTCGAATGTCCTCAATATTCCAAACACGTTTCTACCGTCTCTTAACGAAACAAAAATCTTGCGGTCAACTGACCCCACAATGGCTGCCGCCGTGGTGAAGGCATACGACTCCAAGTATAAGTCCTCCGCATTGGAGGTGGTGGGATCCGAGCCCATGACACATTGTCCTCGCTCAGACCCTTGGATATGTGAGTGCTGCGAAAACTGCCCTTCGTCTGCTGCTATAGCCGGCATGCTATGGGTATGCGTACTGTTTGTCGATGGCAGGATAGATGAGAGCGAAAAGCCGTTTGCTGGGATCGAGCGGTGACCTAGGCGACCGAATTGGACCGCGCACGCCCACAATTCTGGCGGTGCCAATGGGGTGCATGACAGAGGCCGGGCGCCGGGTAGTCCCCGAGCTGCATCCACCGATGCTTTGCCCCTTTCTTGTTCTTTCTACAGACGCGTTATCATCAGGTGCTAGCTTCTGGATTTTTAGTTGCATTGAGAGGTTCACGCGTTGGCACATGTATGAGGAACTAAGACAAAATACTCCAGGACGATAGGTGCGAGGCGTACCAAGAAAGAAAACACTACCTAGCAATAAAGCTGTCTTGACAAGAAAAAGAAAAAAAGAGGGAAAATAACAAAAAAGGTAAACACAAATATTTCCACGCCTCGTCCAGAATCCTTTTGTCGTAATGTAAGGAGGTCGTAGTCACGTCGCTGGCCGGGCTACTCGGTGCACGGCGAAAAACCCAGGCATCAACGCACTCGCGATGAGGTCATCTCTTCACTCCCGCACACATGTCTTTCTACCAGTACAAGGACTTCATAGAGGAGGGCGACCTTGTGCTTGCGTTCGTGAGCAGAGGGTTGATCAAGCCCATCACCGTCAAAAAAGGCGAGGTCCTCAATACTCGGTTTGGAAACTTTGACCATGATCGCATGGTAGGCATGAAGTACGGCACCCAGATGGGCGGCTTGAAGGAGCGGGGCTTCGTTCATCTTCTCCACCCTACGCCCGAGCTATGGACAGTGTCTTTGCCCCACAGGACACAGATTGTGTACACCCCGGACTCGTCGTATATCATCCAGAGATTAGGCATAACCAGTGGATCGCGAGTCATCGAGGCAGGCACGGGCTCTGCTTCATTTACTCATGCATTTGCTAGGACATTGGGCAGTCAGGGCCGTCTTTTCACATACGAGTTCCACGAGCCCCGTTTCGTGGAGGCGCAACGAGAATTGCAAGAGCACGGGCTCTTAAACAACAACGTGATTATCACTCATCGAGATGTGTGCCACGATGGGTTCGAGCTCGAAAATCTCCCGACCAATTTCGGCAACAACAACCGTCTATGCTGTGACTCAGTCTTCCTCGACCTACCAGCTCCATGGACTGCCATTCCCAACTTGGCCTCTGTCATATCCCAGCATGCCAGGGTGGGCATCTGCTGTTTCAGTCCGTGCATAGAGCAGGTTGACAAGACAATCGAGGCCTTGGAGCAAAACGGCTGGACGGATATCGAGATGGTCGAGATTGCCGGCCGCCGCTGGGAGGCCCGCAAGGAAATGGTGCGTGATGTCCAAGACGCCATCAAGCGGTTAAAGCAAATCCAGGGCAGAAAGTCTCAAGGTATAGAGGGCAGAAGGCAAGTGAAGATGGAGGAGAGCGAGAGCTCGGAAGCCCTGGAAGCAGTCAAGCGCCCGGCCTCAGAGCTTGACGCGGATTCGCTGCCTGACGCTTCGAATGTCTACGACAAGCCGACCCGATTCAACCCTTTTGGAAAGGGCACCCGCATCAGAGAGGGAGACGAGCAGTTCCAGTGGAAGCAAGTCACCAAGATTGAGTCGGAGATCAAAACCCACACATCATATCTTACGTTTGCATACCATGTGCCTAATATTCAGGAATAGCCAGAAATGCAATCCCAGCTTTCCACATGCCGACTTTTTGGGTCCAAGTTGTAGTAGCGTCGCAGTAGAGCCGTGTTAGTGGCCTGCATATCGCACCCCACCTATCTCAAATGTTGCGCCTCAACGAACCGTATACATTACACCAACAACATGAACGAGGCACCAATTGGTATGTGAATAGCTGTGGTAACTGTCATGATTTGTAACCACTGAAATATCCGGTCCTGTGGGTGTACTAACCATTAGTTCTTGACCAGGGTACAGGTTTTGTCAAAATAGGGAGGGCTGGTACCAACTTCCCTGACTACACTTTCCCGTCATTAGTTGGCCGACCAATTTTAAGGGCCGAAGAAAGAAATACTTTGGTTCCAGACAATATTGAAATCAAGGACATTATGTGTGGTTCGGAAGCCAGCGAGGTGAGATCCTTGTTGCAAATATCCTATCCAATGGAGAACGGTATCATAAAGAACTGGGAGGACATGGAGCATTTATGGGACTATGCTTTCTACGAACGAATGAAAATTCAGACTCAGGAGAAAAAAATTTTGTTGACAGAGCCCCCAATGAACCCTCTAAAGAATAGAGAGACCATGTGCGATGTTATGTTCGAAAAGTACCAATTCGGTGGTGTGTACGTCGCCATTCAAGCTGTTTTGGCCTTGTACGCCCAGGGCTTAAGCTCGGGGGTGGTGGTGGATTCTGGTGATGGTGTGACCCATATCGTGCCTGTTTATGAGTCTGTGGTCTTGAACCACTTGACCAAAAGATTAGACGTTGCGGGCCGTGATGTGACCAGGAACTTGATCAACTTGTTGTTGCGTCGTGGCTATGCATTCAACCGTACTGCTGACTTCGAGACAGTGCGTCAAATCAAGGAAAAACTTTGTTACGTGTCTTGTGACTTGGCATTTGACACAAAACTAGCAAATGAAACGACCACTTTGGTCGAATCTTACGAATTGCCCGATGGTCGTGTGATCAAGGTTGGTTCCGAGCGGTTCGAGGCTCCCGAGTGCTTGTTCCAGCCTAACTTGGTTGATGTGGAACAAGCTGGCGTGGGTGAAACCTTATTCAACACTATTCAATCTGCTGACGTTGACATCAGATCGTCCTTGTTCAAGGCTATTGTTTTATCTGGTGGATCTTCCATGTATCCGGGCTTGCCCTCCAGATTAGAGAAAGAAATGAAACAATTGTGGTTAACAAGGGTGTTGCATGGAGATGCGTCCAGGTTAGACAAATTCAAGGTCAGGATCGAAGATCCACCAAGGAGGAGACACATGGTGTTCATTGGAGGGGCAGTTTTGGCCAACATTATGGCTGAGAAAGACCACATGTGGATATCTAAGCAAGAATGGGAGGAACAGGGCTCAAGGGTGTTAGAGAAGTTGGGCCCACGCTGATATAGCTTAGAGTATAAATATAGAGGTTGATATAGGACTTGATCGGTTGAGTATATAGCCCGCACAGCACCTTGTAATGCGTTAAATATGTATTGTTCATGCAAAATTTAAGTCCTCTATCTGCTTGAGAACAGTGTCAACGAGTCTATCGTAAACCTCATCAGTAAGATTACCAGAATCTTTACTGTTATAGCCGAAATTGACCGCAGAGTACACCAAGTCCTTCAAGAATGCCCTATTCACGGCCTTGGGTTTCAAGAAATCAGAATTTAGACACTCCTCCACTGTCCATCTATTATTCGGGTTTCTCTCCAAGCATTTGCGCATCAAAGTCACAGAGCTCTGAGGAACTCGGCTCCCATCAATGCCTTGTTTGGGAAATTGTATCTCGACCATGGGGTTCATAATAGCCATAATTCTTTGTTGACCCGAGAATGCACCATAAGGTGGACGACCATAAATCATTTGATAAATTATGCAGCCACAAGACCAGATATCAGAAGGCTGACCAACTTTCCAGAACGTAGATGGTTTGTTCATACTAGCACCGCCACTTGCCTCAATCAAAGCCTCCGGTGCCATATAATTGGGTGTTCCAATTTGAGACTGGCGATATATGTTAGCCGTATGGTCCGGAACCGCATTAGCAATGCCAAAATCAATGATTTTCAATGTGCCTCCGACGAATAAAAAGTTTGCAGGTTTCAAGTCGCTGTGCACTATTCCTGCCCTATGAACAGCTTGAACACACCGCAATATTTCAGTGGCATGAAATCGAACGAAATTCATGTCCACGACTTTGCCAGAAGCGAGCTTGTTGGACAAAACATGGGCCAAATCGAGATCTCCACATTCCATTACCAAGTAAATAGAGCCTTCACTCACCGCATGGTCGAGAAGAGTGACTACACGGCTATCATGCCTTAGCTTTCTCAAGAGATCGATTTCGCCCTTGAAGCCTTTCACACATGCATCGTCGAATTGATCAAAAGAGACCTTTTTAATGGCATAGACCTTTTTGTCAGCAAAGGAGCGGACTTTGTAAACTTTGGACGACCCTCCTCTGCCTAGGAGCTCTAGCTTCTCATACTGGGTCGAGTTGACGTATATAAGTTTTCTTCTGTTGAGATCTTCATTAAGAGCAGGTGGTTCGTATTGCCGTTTTCTTTGAGTCGTGCTGGATGAGGGAACAGGGGTGATAGTCGCACTGGAATAAACTGGCTTTTGTTCCACTTGGGCAGGTAAGGGAGAATGAGGCTTTCTGGGTTTTCTGAAATCGGTAGGCTTATCAGCATTTATGTACTGGGAAGTCTTCTCATGAAGCGGAACACGACCATTGGAATCAGGGGCTGGCGGGAGTTGGGGCATTTTCGAGTGATGATTTGGGGCCGAAATCCTATTGTTTGAGCTCAGTCCAAGCTCAGAGAAGTGAGGCGTTCTGTTTTTGAGTCTTTCTAGACTCTTGAAAAATTCAGAATTTCCTGACACGGCTGGCTTTGACGACGACTCTGTTCGCATATTGCGATCAGAGACACTTCTGTAGCTGCGGTCCTCGTTCGGCAGGCGCAGAATTTGAGCATCAGCGATATAATCTGAAACCTTTGGAAAATCTAAGGGTTCTGGATGAGGCAAGGGGTGAGAATCAAGGCCGGCTGATTTGTGGCTATGGGGGTCATCGGCACCTATAGTATTTTTGTGCACATCATCGTTCGAGGAATCGTTTGGAAACTTTATTTGTTCGAGCTCAACATCGCAAGCCCTCTTAGGAGGGCCCAAAGATTTGAAACGGCGAGAAAGTCGAGAGCGCTTGACACGTTTGACAGCGGCCAAAGAATGCGGCGTAGACCCACCTGAGGCAACGGAAGCCGTGGTACTAGAAGCATCTATGAGAGTGGAAGAGCCTTTTTTTGAGCCTACTGAGGATGTGTCCAGTCGTAGATGGGAATCTTTCGTGTCTAAAAATTGATCTGGGGAGTATGCAGGTGTATGGTTTGTTGCGTTGCGAGGACTTACGCTTTGCACGGCCATACTGTTAGGGTTTGAATTGGTGAGGTTTGAATTGCTGATGCTGGAATTTATGCTTGGATGGCTTAGGCTCGAAAAGTCCGAAGCATTGCTGGTAGAAGTCACGTTGCTAGTGTTTGCACCGGTGGAACTTGATGATCCCTCAGGCGGTAGCACGTGGCTTTTCGATGCAGGGGAAGAATTCAACAGTGAGTCTCCGGAGACGTCTTGAAAATGCACTGACAACTTGGGCTTGAGAGACGGCTTGGCGGCCTCGCCTGACTGGTTCCGGAGCAGGTCCCCGAGAAGCGCTATGCCATAAGCGCTTAGGGCGGGAGGGGCAAAGGTGTTGTCCTCCTCATGCGGATGAATTTGGTTGTAGGCCGGGGAAAGGTCTTGTGGGGCGTGCTCGGGGGTGGGTAAAGGGCCCCCGTCTCGTATATCCATTCGATCAAGAATTTGGCTTAAGCACTGTAGTAGTAGAGGCCCGCGATGAAGATTGTAAACAACCAGATTGGCGGTGCACGGATGTAAGGACGCGCTCAATGTGCTGCCACCGCCATAGTATGCTCCCGTGAGCCACCGAAGGGAGTGACCGGCAGTTCTTTTTATGTGGCCTTAACAGGCATTCCAGATGCCGTGCTCGGGGAGAGTGAAAAGATACGACCCTGTGTTTTTATCTAAATCATTTTTTTGCCTCTTTTTATTGGCCAGCAGGCGAGAATTGCACTGAAGGAAACTCGCACGCGGGCATGGTTAGTGTGCCTCGTGCCGCTCCGCTCGAATATTAACCGCAGCGCGAAAGCTACGTCGAGTAGCCAGCATCCGGAAATTTATGTAGACTGTCTAAATATCGAAGGGTCAGTCTCTACATGTCCATACATTGTGTAGGGTGTCTACAAAGATTCGCCAAGTGACCAGACTGCGCGGGATAATTGCCTATATAGGACGGTACTATATAATGAGCCAGCTCTAATTGAAGGAGCAAGCTTTAGACAACAGAGGATGACGGGTTAAAGTAGTGGCGGCGGACTATTTGTCAAGGGTGCGGCTCCAGTTAATTGGTGAGACTATTTTGGAATCCCCTAGTACGGTTAATATGAATAGACCTGACCGCGAAAAGACCCCAGATTGAAGACCGGCTGGAAGACCGGTGAGGACAGAATCCAGGGAGACAGATTAAGGCAAGGAGACAGGTTGAGAGAAGGCACCAAAACACGAACTTCAAAGTGAATACAGCCACTCAGAAACTGGCAACTCCACGACTCTTGACAACGTGCAGGAGGCCGAGTGTTATCGTCGGACCCGCCCAAAAAGGGTGTCCGCGTTGGACCGAGTTAAACATGAACAGTAGTCCAGGGATGTGACTACTGTAACATGTCGATCTCATGGCCACTTCAATGTGAGCGAAAATTTTGCCGTTGAGTTCGTTCGCGGAACACCCTTGGTTTGCCTACTATTAGGAGAGCTCCCTCTATACGTGGGAGTTCTTGATGGCGACCATCAGTTGCTTCTGGAACCGTTTGCTGCACCGAGAAGCCCAATGCTCTGCTGTAATATGCAAGAGCGCCTTACTATTAGATCATTCAGCGGTGTTTGGTGATTTGGCGATTTATTTGCTGATGGTTCCTAAACGCGGAAAGGAATCGGCGCCATTGGAAGGAATCGGCGCCATTGGAAGGAATCGGCGCCATTGGTATTGCCTGCGATGCGATGCTCATTTCCAGGCGAAGATGCACGAAGGGTTATCTGTGGGACAATTGACGCCCTATCACCGTCCGTACAAGGGCGCATAATCACGAGAAAGCGCAAGCGCTCTGTTCCTACTATCGGGGCCTAATATGCTGTTGGAGCCGATATCCGGTGGATCTACTGCTGATAGGTGTCTTCGAGCCGATCCAAGAATCTTTCAGGTAGTGCGATGCTCATCGCCAATGCGAGGCCCTCCAGGTGTGCTCTCGTCCAAAGTGCTGAAAAACGCACTGCAACCACACTACTCCGATGAGCCAGTTTGAACGCCAGGCCTCCTTCGAGGTGGAGTACGCCCCTGCCAAGATCTCCAAGTGGAAGTCCTCCCGTACAGGCTTGCAGTTGGTTTACATCGATCATCCTTCACCCATCGTCTCGGGCCACTTTGCCGTGGCCACAGAAATCGCAGACGACTCAGGATGTCCTCATACTTTGGAACACTTGGTGTTCATGGGCTCCAAAAAGTTCCCCTACAAAGGTCTCTTGGACAGCTTGAGCAATCGCTTCTTCTCCTCCACTAATGCTTGGACGAGCGTGGACCAGACCGTGTATACTCTCACCACGGCCGGATGGGAGGGTTTCAAAACACTCCTTCCTATTTACTTGGACCATTTGCTCAACCCAACACTAACCGACGAAGCATGCTTAACGGAAGTGTACCACATCGATGGGAAAGGAAAGGAAAAGGGCGTGGTGTTCTCCGAGATGCAGGGCATAGAAACCCAGAGCTGGTTTATTGCGTACATGAACTTGCAGAGATCCATGTACGCCAAGAATTCAGGCTACTCCTCAGAGACTGGCGGGCTCATGTCGGAGTTGCGCCACTTGACCAACGACCAAATTCGTGACTTCCATCACCAAATGTATCGCCCCAATAACCTCTGCGTTGTTGTCAGTGGGACTGTGGATGAGGCCGAGCTCTTACAGGTAATGTCCGAGTTTGACGACCAGCTCACTCCAAGCACCACCAAAAAGAGGCCTTTTGTGGATTCTGTGCCGGACTTGCCCCTCCTGAAAAAGGTGCTTACTCGAGTCACTTTTCCCGACGAGGACGAGTCTATGGCCGAGTTAAATATCGCTTGGATCGGGCCCGATTGCAATGATGTCTTGGGCAACTTGGCGGTGGACATGGTGGGCGCATACTTCGCCGACTCTCCAATCTCCATCTTCAACAAGAACTTGGTGGAGATTGAAGAGCCTTTATCCACTGAAATTGTGTTTGGAACTGACGACTTCCTCCGCACCGCTTTGAACTTCTCCGTCGGTGGAGTTCCTACTGAATCATTGGATTTTGTCGATAGTGAGATTAACCGCTTGATTCTCGAACAAACAGATCCCTCCAAGTTTGACTTGAATCATATGAGGCAGGTCATCAATCAGCAAAAATTGAAACATGTTGCCCATACAGAGAAGGATGCTTCTAGTTTCTCCAATGTGGCTATTCTGGACTTTATCTACGGTGAATCGGACGGCTCGACTTTGGCGGCTTGGACCAGAGATTTGAAAGAGTACAGTATACTTGCAGAATGGACGACTCAACAGTGGTGTGACTTTATCAAAGAATACTTGGTGGAAAATAAATCGGCTACCAGTTTGGCGAAACCATCTCGCAAGTTGAACAAGCAAATGAAGAAGGACGACAAACAGCGTCTGAGGTCGATCAAGGAACGCTATGGGTCTGACGGTTTGGCGGAGCTTGGCGCAAAACTTGAGCTGGCAAAGCAAAAAAATGATACGCCCATCCCCAATGAGATCTTGACTCAGTTTGGAAAGCCTGATCCCTCAAAAATTCAGTTCATAAAAACTGAATCCTACCGAGCTGGGTCCAACGACGGATCCTTTGCTAACTACAAAGATACGGGTGTGATGTTTGAACATCTCAAAAAGGACAGCCTGGAAGACTTGCCATTATACCTACACTTCGAATCTTACAAGTCTAATTTTGCCACAGTGCATTTGATGCTCTCCTCAGCGCAAGTCCCAGTCCCCCTTTTAAAATACTTCTCATTGGTTGAGGAAATCTTCTCATTATCGATTCAGCTTCCAAATGGAGAATACTTGCCGTATGATGAGGTAATCTCACAGATCAATGAGGATTTGATTGAGTTCCATTTTGACAACGGCATAGACAACCAGTTTGCCGAACTCTCTGGTGTCAGAATCACATTCGAAACACAGAAGTACGAAAAAGCTATTCAGTGGCTAATCAATGTCTTGAAGTATTCGGTTTTCGAGGAGGAGCGCATAAAGGTGCTTATAGAAAAGATTATCAACTCATTGCCAGACAAGAAGAGAGGGGACGAGCACATGTTGTACTCCATGCAGTATAGGCGAGTTTTCACCGACTCGTCTCTTAGAAAAGCTCAAGACTGCATCAACACTGAGGAGTTTTACAAAGATTTGCTTCAGAAATGCAATAATGGAAAGTTCCATGAAATCAGACAGGATCTCGAAAAGATTCGCGAGTGCTTATTCCGCGGGTCAAATATGAAGGTTTTTGTCGTGGGAGGATGCTCGAAGTTGGAGAGACCGGCCTCTTCTTGGAGTCACTTTTCAAAGGAATTTGCAAGCTCACCTTCTGCGGCAGATCTTTCACTTTCGAATATTCCCAGAGCTTTCAATTACAAAACGGAGATTGGCAAACAATGCTCCAGAAAGGCTTTCGTGCTCCCCAGACAAGCTAGTGATAGCTCGTACTTGCTTGCATTGACACCCATTCCTACAGACTACTTAAATGAGGACATCTTCAAAATTGCTTTAGCCAGTGAATTTTTGGAGGCGGTGGAGGGTCCGTTTTGGAGAGCCATCCGGGGCACCGGTCTTGCCTACGGGGCCAACGTCGCAAGATTAATTGAGTCTGGGTATTTGACCTTCAACGTTTACAGAGGTGCAGACTCGCAGCAAGCATGGGTGGTGGCCAAAGATCTTATCACGAAATACGCCAATGGCGAACTTGACATCGATCAAATTAGCATTGATAACTCCGTCGCGGCCATTGTCAACACGTTGGCCAACAATGAGGCCAGCAATTATGAAGCAGGAATGAACAGGATTATTGATACAATTTTCAAGAAGAGGGGCTCTCATTACATTGACCATTTCTTGGGCAAATTGAACTCATACACTAAAGATGATATGGTTTATGTTTTGAGAAAGTACTTCCTTCCGTTGTTCTCTGCTGAAACTTCAATGATTTTCACAACAGTTCCTGCGGCCAAGTCTCAAGTTTTTACTGAATTTTTGACGTCGGAGGGTTTTGAAGTTACCTTTGAGGAGGTATCTCTCCATGGAAGTGAAAGCTCTGGCCATAAACTTGAAGAAGGCAGTGATGAAAGTGATGAAAGTGGTAGTGATGAAAGCGATGAAAGTGACAGTGATGAAAGCGATAAAAGTGACAGTGATGAAAGCGATGTGACTGACAGTGATGAAAGCGATCAAAGCATTGACGATAGCGATGAAAGTGGAAGTGATGAAAGTGACCACAAAGAGTAAAGACTGTCTTTCAGTCTAAGTTTGCTTGCTTTGAACGCCTGCCTCGTTGGCTTTCAGACTAGAGAGGGTATTCTTCAAGTTTATGATAGCCCGGCATGACATTTTCATCATCAGCCTCATGTCGCATCTTAGCTTCAACGGCTTGGGCCCATGAGTTAAGCTGCGCTTGAAGATGAACACTAAGGGTGCCTTTGGGTGTCCAAGACTTATACAAGCCGAGAACAACAGAAGCATGGATATTGGCTCACAGAAAGCTAGTCGTGAAACTGATGAGTTTCGCCATGACAGTTTTTTCTTGAACGACTTTTATCGGCAGTGGCCAAATAAAGGTAAGCTGCCTCGCAGCTACCTAAGGAAAGGTTGGACAATCATAGAGAAGTGTGGCTCATCTACGAGTCAATAGCACTTACTTGCCTGAATTGAGACTGGAGGCACGCGCCGATGGTGTGAGATTGAATGAGGCTTGACTGATGGCTTGACTAAATGAGGCTCGCTGACCGCTGCGGCCCACGCTCCACCACCAAAAGAGACCACACTTTACCAACTGGTGCGAATCAAAGATGCCTAATGATGGAAACTAATGATGCGAATATTTGATGCCACAAAACACAGTGTACCCTATAAAACATCCGTGGATATCATTCGTTGCAGCCTCCAAAACCCACTCCATCCATCGTGAATTCTAAAATGGCTCTTTCAGCGTTGACTCTGGAGGCATTCCAGAGCGCCGCGTTCAAGAGGAACTCTGAGCTCCCCGTTCTTGCGGCGACGCGAGGCGCGGCGTCGAAAAGTTGCACTGACCTTTGCAAGTCACTGGCAAAAGATGCGTGCAGCAGGCGTGCACGCGGTGGATATAGTGACCAGTTTCGACCTTGGTGTTACTAAAGAATTGGTCATGTTGGTGGAAACCCGAACAAAAGTCAGTCACGTACCTAAGGTCCCCGATCCTGTCAGTTGCCCTGTGCAGTCTGGCGTGGTGACTGCAAGACACGTGGTTGAGCGCTACGAGACGCCCCACAAGAAGCTAGAGGTAAGCAATTTTTACGGCTGAGTTCGAGGGTCATACTCAATGTGCTTGTTTCTCAAGGTGGAAAGCATGGCGTCGAATTCGAGAAAACTGAAGACGAGCTCGTGAACCCAGGGGAATCCATTTGGATCTGTCTGAAGTTCTAGCCATTTGTCCAAACAAGCGTGTCAATGGGTGGCTCGGGACAAATACGGGAAAATCGCGAGACAAAGTCAGCAGAAGGGGCGGCAAAAGGGGCAGTAGTCGAGGCAGCAGTCCAGGCAGCAATTCAGGTAACAGTTGCTGATTAAAATTTGCCAGCAGTCTCGAAGGAAGTTTGTACAAATAATTTTGTGGGGACAAACGAGCTCGGGCCTAATCCTCTGACTTGTCTTGAGTCCCGTGAATATCCAATAATGATACTAAGCATTTAAGTTCTTCAGCAATTCTCCCACTTCAATGCTTGCTTAGCTACTGCGTAAGTCGTTCAAACCATGAGAATATCCCTTTTCTTCGCTTCCACCAAGTCTTCGCTTGTACCTAGTTGCATCCAAGTACCTGCATACAGGCGCTCGGGCTAAGGTAACGGCAAATCCGAAAGGCCCATCTCATGTCGGACTTCACCATTCTTATATCGGGATCCTTACCAAAATACTCGGACAAGTGTATATTCCCACCATCAGTCTTAGAAGATGCCCTCGCAACCTCTCCTCGGCTACCGCACCCCCTTGTCTTGTCTTTGAATGGTTCTTTACTAGTTGGCGTGAAAGAGTTCACCGCTCCTCTTGCCACCATTCTTGTCCCAGAAGAGGTGTACAAAAATCTCGGGTACTTTGGTGGCGAATGCTCAACTGTTAGCTGCTCTGTTGTGCTGGACGTGGAAAGGGCCACCTCCCTCACGTTGAAACCGCTCCAGTTCTACCCCCATGTGACTAACTGGAAGTATTACTTAGAGTCTTTCCTCAGCACCTCATACACGACCTTAACCAAAGGTCAGACCATCCACTGGTATGACGCTGTGGCTACACAGACAGTCTCTCTCCGTGTCGAGGACTCGAACGCATCTTCCGTGATTGTTGTGGATACTGATATAGCATTGGATGTGTCGCCTTTGGACGATATCATGGCGGCCCAGCAGCTTCAGCATGGCTCAGCTTTGGCTCATATTGAGAAAGTCCCGCTCTTGCATCAACGCACGGTGTTACAGCTTGATCCGTTCCATGCGTCTCAGACTCCTCATATTTTCAAGGTCAATCTCCCAGAGTCCGAGCGCTTCATTTCCGTGTCACTTGTCTCTGATGGTGACATATGCAATGTTGATTTGATTGCTGGCTTGGACAAGTTGCTCACACTTGAAAACTACAGTGCTTGCACGATGGCGCAGGATGAGGCAGCATTTCCCACCAAGACCCTAGTATTAGACACGCGAGCAGACCAAATTGCAAATCACATGGAAAAATGCAAGGACGAGTCCTGGCTATACATTGTGCCCTTTGCGTGGTCGGACAAAGCAAGCGTCACGCTAGATGTGGCATTTTCTTCCACCAAAAACCAGTCAACTGCAGAGGAAGTGGCCTCTGGTGAGCCTTGCTCCAACTGTGGCATTATAATTGACGCGGCAAAATTGCAATTGCACGAAGCATTCTGTTCACGCAACAATATCAAGTGTACATGTGGACAAGTTTTCGCGAAGGAGATACCCGCCAGTCATTGGCACTGTGAGTTTTGCCACGTTCATGGGAATTCGGCCACTTTCAAATACAAGCATGCAAAGCTAACCCATGAGCTGCCATACACTTGTACGCAATGCTCTCTGACCAAAGAGTACGCAACCATGATTGATTTGGTCCAGGAGCACAAATCTACAGACTGCCCTGCCAAATTGATTGAATGCATCTTTTGTCATTTGATTGTGCCTCAAGAAGACGCCAATTACGAAGACCGATTCGCGAATCTTACCCACCACGAAAGCCAGTGTGGCAATCGCACCGCAGAGTGTTATCAGTGTGGCAAGGTGTTGCGAAATAAAGATATGGCCAAGCACTTCCAAATGCACGCTCTCGTCAAGAGCGACCAGAGCGAGGTGACCGTAGAGAAGTGCTTGAACCATATATGCAGCAATGTTCTTTCGGAAGCTGACAAAAGCGACAATGCCATGGGGTTGTGTGGTACTTGCTATGGGCCCCTTTATCTGACGCAACTAGACCGGGACAAGTCGAAGCTCCAAAGCCGCATCGAGAGAAAATATGTGTTACAACTTACGAGGGGTTGCGAAAACAAATGGTGCCGGAATCCCGAGTGCTCCATCAGCCGGGGCAAATTGGGCATTCAGGCAGCCTTAGCTCGGGTCAAGCAAGTGCTACTACCCGCCATCACTCATCCCCACTTGCCCATCAATGGCGACAAGAAAAAACTGGGAGCAAATCAATTTTGGTTCTGTGTCAATCAAAGCAATCAGGAGAGAACAAATTGCATCGACGCGCTTATCAATGAGGGCATCTTCCCGGAGCCCCTCATCTATAAGGCGGTGAGTCAGGAGGGTGCCGGCGGCGCGAAAGTGTGGTTACAACAGAACGCGCAGGGGCCCGCATGACCCGCCTTCCCCCGCGCGCACCCGTGCATCTCGCCTTATCTTATCAATGAATTGAGAAACGGGCGTCACATGCTCTATTCAACTGGTTTGAGCCCAGCGCAAGCCTCGACTATGTAACTATTTGACTTCTATTTATACATGTACCCGAACACGAATCCCTCACGATTCCTCTGTAGACACCTCATTTTGGGGTGATGCATGGCTGTGATACTCACGCAGACAAGAAATTGTGCACGCGGTAAAGACTTTTTGGGTTGGGGAATAAAACAGAAATCTGCAACTCTGCTTAGAGGCATACCATAAAACAGAAAATATTCGACTACCGAATTGTTGTGGTCAAAAAGCGCTGGTTTCTGGTCCTGCACAGTGGCCAATTGTCCAGCCACAATGAGCAATTACCGAGGTGCGAGCGCACTGCATACACCGACCCCATTCTCTCCTTTACTATTTAACCCCCATATCGCCACACAATCCTTGCGGATAGTATTCTTCTTCACATTTTGCTACTGGACTTGTCCCCAAATCTCATAGCAATTCCCTGAACACAAGAATACAAAAACCCTTATTTCCCGAACCCAAATTTTTGCCCATTCAGCTATTGCCAACTCGAGTGTCCCTAAGTCTTGAAACTAAACCCGAGATATGTTGTTATCTCGCTCTGTGGCCCTCTCAATCTTAGCCTCTCTTGGCACAGTCAATGGTATGCTTATCCCCAGCATCAACGATATTATTGATGTGTTCCAGAACCTGGAGCTCGAAGAGATAAAGGCTGACGTCAAAACTAGTGTGGTTGAGAGTGCCAACGCTGTGGCCGAGAAGGCGCAGCACTTGGAAAACATCGACGCAAAGGTGGAAATTAACAAGCCAGATATGGAGTCCACGTTGGCTCCCTTTTTTGGAACCCCCCGCGAGACAATTGCTCACAAGTACATAGTTGTCTACAAGGAAGACGTTTCGCCTGCGCTAGCCAAGTTCCACCAGGAAGTTGTGTCTGCCCGGGCGATCGAAGACGTGTCTAAGGCCGATCCCTCTGATCCTTTTTTCGTGTCAACTGAAGGAATTGACGTGGAAGGTGGTATTATCGACCTGTTTGACATTGCCAACACCTTGTCCGGGTTCTCCGGTTACTTTTTGGACTCTACCATTGAGTGGATCCGCAGCGACCCTAACGTCGCCTTTGTTGAAAAGGACTCAACCGTTTACGCTAACGAGTTTGACACCCAAAAAAGTGCCCCATGGGGTTTGGCCCGGCTCTCACACCGTCAGCCCCTTTCGTTGGGTAATTTCAACAAGTATCTTTACGATAACGATGGTGGCGAAGGTGTCACTGCTTATGTGATCGACACTGGAGTATATGTTGATCACAAGCAGTTTGAAGGCAGAGCCAAATGGGGCGCAACCATTCCTCAAGGCGATAGCGACACTGACGGTAATGGTCACGGAACTCATTGCGCCGGTACAATTGCATCCAAGGACTACGGTGTTGCCAAGAAAGCCGAGGTCGTTGGTGTCAAAGTCTTGAGATCCAATGGCTCAGGCTCCATGTCTGATGTGGTTAAGGGTGTGGAATTCGCAGCCAAGTCTCATCAGGAGGCAGTCAAGAAGAACAAAAAGGGTTTCAAAGGTTCCACTGCCAACATGTCGTTGGGAGGTGGCAAGTCACCAGCCTTGGACTTGGCTGTCAACGCTGCAGTTAAGGCCGGTATTCACTTCTCTGTGGCTGCTGGTAACGAAAACCAGGATGCCGCCAATACTTCGCCAGCCTCTGCGGAGTTGGCCATCACTGTTGGCGCCTCGACTATCTCTGATGCTAGGGCATACTTCTCAAACTATGGAAGCACGGTTGACGTGTTTGCCCCAGGTCTCAACATTCTCAGTACCTATATCGGGTCTGAAACTGCAACAGCTTCTTTGAGTGGAACCTCGATGGCCTCCCCTCACATTTGCGGCTTGTTGGCATACTTCCTCTCCTTGCAGCCCGGCTCTGACTCGGAGTACTTCACTTCTGACAAGGGCATCTCCCCCCGCCAAATGAAGAAGAATTTGGTCAAATTTGCCACCTCCGATATCTTGAGTGAGATCCCAAGTGATGGAACTCCAAACTTGTTGGCATTCAACGGAGCCGGCCACAACATCTCCACCTTTTTTGGCGGAGCAGAGTACGGTTCCGCTTCCGTTGCCATCACCACCGAGAAGGAAGACATCTTTGCGGATGTCTCGGAAAAGCTTGAGTCCATGTACGAGGTGATTAAGAGTGATGCCGACCAACTCTTGTCCCAGGTGGAGAATCTTGTTGCTGGAGTCTACAAGAGGGAGTGATTGGCATATCCCTGTACCGAAGCCTTCCCCCAGAGCCCTCTATTGATTAGAAGGCTAGTATTGCGTATAGCTAACTAAGAATGTTCAAGCCAAGTGTAGATGCTTCCAGAGAAGCGCCCTGGAGGCCAATATCAATGAGGCGCTGCACTTGCCCACTTTTTGGGCGGCGATTGAGGGCGCGCGTGATGGTGGCGCTCGAGCCACCTACTGACTACTTGGCACATCCCCAAAGAAGCCTGTTCCCTAACAAGTTCACGCTGCTGTTATCCTGCTAATTTTTCGCTTCCTTACAGCCCTACATCAGTGAGCATATTCGACAATTGCAGAACCCTGACACGTTTCGTCGTATATTCGAACTATTAAATCACCCACATAATGTCGACCCCAGCCAAAAGAAGACTCATGCGTGATTTCAAGAGAATACAGCTGGACGCTCCCAGTGGAGTTTCAGCTTCACCCGTCCCCGACAATGTGATGTCGTGGAACGCCGTGATCATTGGGCCCAGCGATACCCCATTTGAAGATGGCACTTTTCGCTTGGGGTTGCAATTCGACGAGCAATACCCCAACAAGCCACCGCTGGTGAAGTTTTTGAGCGAGATGTTTCACCCCAATGTATACGCCAGTGGCGAGTTGTGCCTAGATATCTTGCAGAACCGGTGGTCTCCGACGTACGACGTGTCGAGCATTTTGACGTCGATCCAGTCGCTACTCAATGACCCGAACATTCTGTCGCCGGCAAACGTGGAGGCAGCAAACTTGTACAAGGAGCACCGGTCGCAGTACGTCAAACGGGTGCGTGAAACCGTGGAAACCAGCTGGAACGAGTACGACGACGAAGACGACGACGACGACCTCGAGAACGGTGAACCCTAGGTGCGGTGGTGCATGGGCATTTTTTGCGCCCCAGGCATTTCTGCGTTACTTGCAGCGTTGTACACTCGTGGAGTCGTCAATGACATTACATATATACAAATCAGCTCACTTGAGCCAGAGATAATACCACCTGCGTCTACTCTTCTCGGCCGCTTGCAACCTCTGCTGCTCCTGTTCTTGCAACCTCTCGCGCTCCCTCTGCTCTTTTTTCCACCTGACGTACTGGTCCTCTACCACGTACTCCACGGGCCGCCCGGCCTCGCCAGTGTTTTTGTCTCTGGCTAATGCGAACAAGATGAAAAACGCAGTGATGTAGAGAAACGTCTTGGTGACGGGATCCGTTTTGGACGTGTCGAACTGGGCCTTCCTCACCTCCGTTTCAGCAAGTTTCACTGGCTCTAGCTTGTGCACCGGGTCCCCAGCTGCGGGCTGCGTGCTTCGGATGTGCGATGGCACGGCGAACGGGAGATCCAACGGCGCCTCCAAGGTGTTCCAATTGGTGAACTTTTCTCGTGGCCCCCAGTCTCCGTACGCTATATAGTAGCCCAAGCGACGCTCCTGGCGGTTCATCTTGGACCAGGCCTGGTCATACTTTTCCTGGAGTTCTTGCACCACCTGGCCCTGGTGGAGGAGACTCAATTTGGGGAACTCGCAAGGGCTTTCATAGATGTATCGTGTGTCGATGGGCTGGTCTGCATCCTCGCTAGACGAGGAGAAGAGTGACTTCATGTCTTTCAAAGAGCGCAACGCCAACTTGGCCGCCTCGGCCTTGGCTTCTTTGGGCGAAAGCTTCCGTCCATTCACGGTGGGCGGTGCCTCTTTCTGGAGCTGTAGTCTTGCACTACACGTGGAGAATGCCACTGCCTTTCTCGGCCATGCTCCGTGTGAGACCGAATGTCGAAACGAGTACATTGCAGTTGTTGCGAGGAGTTGTGATGGATAGTAGTATGAAAGCTCGCGCTCTAAATAATGTGCGCGGCCTTTATTCTGTTTAATAACTGTCCATACGAGCCACTATGCAAAAGGAAATGAAATGTGAAAAATCGAATTTTGAGCTTAGACGACTTTGAGCTTTCGAATTTTGTCGGCAGCTCCTATGGAACTCATATGAAACCATAAGAAGCATGTTCCACCAAGTTATACGAGATACCACTGTTCTCTTCATGAATTGCATACATGACCGTGCTCATGATACTACCCATGCACTCATGATGTACTACCACTCATAATGTACTACCACTCATGCTACACTGGCCCCTACTCATCTAATGCCCTGTAATAAATAATATTGCACATATCTAAACGACCCTGTTCATGAACTTTCCGATGGCTATCATGGGTGCACATACTGCCCTGACGGCCATGCATAAAGCATCGATGAGAAGTGACACCTCATATAATATCCACACGAATATGATGAGCTCAAGAACAATCACCGTGGACTGGAGACTTGGGATTTGCTCTGCGATTATGTCGATGGGCGAAAACAAAATTTTCATGATCCGGACACTTTTAATGAGCTTGTTTATGTGAGACACCACTTGTATTGGTACGCTCCGGGCCACGCTCAGCCCCTGGAGGGCTGCTGGTTTGAACTGCTCCAAAGCACCAGTCTCTGGGTTTTGGTAAAGGCACTCGCTTGAATCCCCGTTGTCGGCGACCTCAATCTCCCACTTCGAGTCTCCATCACTAACCCTGGGGCTTGCCACTAACTCGCGACTCCCACTCTGAACCCTCCAGTCGTCCGCTCTCGAGTACAATGACGCAGGTCGCGACCAGCCCTGAATAAGCTTCTGCTTGAACCTTCTGGCCATTTTGCCTTCGTCTTCGCGTGGTGAGCTTTGTTCCGAGATCTCCTCAATCTTCCCGCTGTCAGTGGGCTCTTCCACCGGAGTGTACACAACCCATGAGAGAATGCTATTCCAGATAGGATTAAAGGCCGGCTGTACTTGCACCGCCGGACTCTCTGGGAGCTGGGGCTCGGGCTTTTGCCTATGTTTTTTCAACTCTCTGCTCGCAATCTCCCGCTTGTAATTCTCAAAGTAGTTGTCTTCCAAGGTCCGCTTTGCTTTTCTCCACTTCTTCTTGATCTGTTTGCGGAACGTGGGGCTGGTGGCTGCGGCTGATCCCGGCTGCTCGGCCATCCATGCTTCCAAGTCTTCGTCGATGGAATCGTCATCATCGGGTTCGACCTGGTCCGTGAATACCTCTTTGCTTTCTGGTCTTTCGGTAATGGGCGCTTTTCTTCTCAATCTTGAAAGCAAGCCCGAGCCCTTCTTGGGACGGCTTTCCGTTTCCTCGGCAGAAGTATTCTGGTACTCCATGAGGGCCCTATCCATGTTGTCCGAGGAATCTGCGCCTTTGTGTTTGTCCAGTCTCGAGCTTTTCTTCTGAGCCTGTTCGCCGGCCCTTTCCCTCTGTTGCTCCTTGAAGTAATCGTAGTTCACGTACTTTTCCCGGGCAAGCTTTCGCTGCACATTCTTATAAAGGCGCTTGGATGGCCGGCATGACTTGCGGCCTGATTTCAGGTCCTCACCATCTTGGAACACGATATCTATTGGGTTGAGCCGGGGCTTCTCGTCGTCATCGAATACCCTTTGAAATGTCTTATGGGTGTACAGGGCCGGCAGAAAATCCACAGCCTCGTCCTGCTTTCGTTTCTGGTCAATGTAATAGCCTTCGTATTTTTGAGGGAGAGAAGGCTCGTATAAATCGGGGGATCTGGTGTTGTGAAAGTTGTCCATGAAACTGTCATGAGTCATGGCGCCCCGCCCCGAAAGTGCGTTTTCTAAAGCCAACTGTTGATATGCCGCCCTGTACTGGTAGTTGCCCCAATCCTCTTTGATGAGATTGTGTAATTCCGCTGGGGTCAACTGCTCGGTCAAGTCATCATGGCCCTCAAAGACACCGGTCGGAGCGCCGAATTCGGGAGAAAGAAAGGCCCTTTCCTGACTCGGCGTGGGCAGCTGGGCCATGGAGGACTTGCTGGAACGAGCTGACCTCGGAGATCTTCGATCCCTGGATCGATTTCTGGATTCGTGTTTAGTTTGAAGGTAATTCGAGGAGTAATATCCCGTTCGGGTCACGTTCATGGCGGTTTGGACTTTGGAGGTGGGACTATCAATACACAGACAGAATGGAATCTGGTGGTTTGAGGTTATGTTAATCAATGGAGCAAGAAAGACGTGATGACTTGGTCTGCCAGCAGAGGACCCAGGACAAATCAAGACGGGCTCATCATTTCCTATTTGGGGCGCATTGCTCCTGGTGGCTGGCTAAATGCGGCCACAGGTCATACCGCCAGCCACTTGTATTATGTGCAGGCCGTTACTAAAAAAAGAGAAGGGGTTGTATATTTACTCCACTTCACCGACAGGGAGTTTCCGAAGCGTGGATAGCACAGTATCATATACTCGTGTCCTTCAAACTTCTTTGCAGGCAGTTGTAGCCAAGCGTACAGACCGTATAACAGTGGTGCGGCCAATTAAACAAAAGCGGAAAATTCCCTGCTGTCACCGTTTTTTCTGGACACAATCATTTTTTCGGTCGCGGACCTTCAACAGTCATCAGCGAAAGCTGATCCAAAAGTCTAAAAAGATTCCAGCACCAAAATAGGACTGCTTACTCACTGTGGCCCTAAGTGGATTGATTCACGTTGATCGGACGGGAAACTGTAATTTCCACTTGGTATGGCGACCCAGCGTTCAAATGTTGGAATTAATGTCAAGTCCTAACAACAGTACAGCTCAAACCGCAACCAGAGTTCTCATTCGACGCCCCCAAGCTGTCCACAACCGGAGCATTGATTTTTGAGCCACGGGTCAGTTTGGCGGCTGCACAGATATCTTCTCTGGTATTATGCATTTACCATTTTCATATCTTCGGGGGTTCCGGCGTGGGTGACATTGCACATTATACCTTGGTCTAAAGGGCTTTCGCACGCAGGTGAGCGCGCCCTAGTTTGAAGCTGTACCCTCGGGGACACGCCGATAACTCAACATCAAAAATGGTAAAAGCAGGAGTTCGACAAATGTGATGTGCAGGCCCCCATAATGCCTCAGCATTTTCTTTTAGAGACTCCGTCGTAGGCCGCACATGTCGCACCTGTATTTCTGTATAATAAAGCTGCCATTTGCGCTATAGAAAGGTGTCTCCACATGGTGCGCTCACGTGCGCGGCTCTCTAGCCGGGCCCTCACAAGTGCACTCGAAGTACCCCAGGTATGAGATTCACCAAAGCACTACATCAAGTAACGCATCAGGTGCCCAAACCAAAACACCCGACAGAGTTCCTCTCGTTGATTAGCAGCGACGACATCACTCAGCATGTCAATGAGTTGGGGGCGTTCCCCTCGTTCTCTAGCATCTTGACTCCACAACACTTCTACCAAAATGAAGTTTTGCTTGAATACTCCAAAAAACAACCACATCCAGTTTCGTTGCGTCAGTTAGCGGGCTATGGAAAGAAGCTCAGCAAGCAGAAGATCTTGGCGTCGGCAAACTTCGTCCGCTTAGAACTCCCCATTCGGTTGGCCATGAGAATCAGGGACTTGCAGACATTGCCATTTGGCGTGGTCAACAACTTCCACTTAGCGCAGATCTACCAGTCGTACTACCACTCATTCAATGCCTTTCGCAAGATCCCGCCCATAAACTCTCTAGCCGAAAATGACGAGTTTTGCAAGACCATCAGCGCGTTGTTGGACCAGCACGTGTTCAACTTGTCACATTTGATGATGGGAGCATTAGAGCTGAGTATATTGGAAAATCTCCCGCAGGGGGATTTGGATAGCTTCATGAGCTCCATGCTTCGGTCCCGCATCAGCAGAAGAGTCATTGTGGAGGAGCACTTATCCTTGACAGAGATATACAAAACCCACCCGTACCAAGAAAACCCACCCGACTACATAGGAGAAATCTTCCAGAGCTGTAACGCCCAAGAGGAATTTCGGAAGGTTGGCGATATGGTGGCAGACTCAATGGCCGATTTATTTCCTCACAAAGGTAACATGCCTGATTTGGTGGTGGATGGCGATGTTCTGGCCTCTTTTCCGTTCATGGTACCTCACTTGCACTATCTCTTCGGAGAGATCTTGAGGAACTCGTTTGAGGCCACCATCAAGGCACACGGCTCTGGAAATAAAAAATTACCCCCGATCAAAATCACCATCATTGACTCCAAGAAACACGTTGTGTTCCGGATCTCCGATGAAGGCGGGGGAATGAACCATAATGATTTGAAGTCCATCTGGTCTTTTGGAAAGAGCCCTGTCTTGGCCAAGGCGTCCCTAGACAATTTCCACCAAATCCCGGGACTACAAATGTACTCCAATTTGCAGGTCACGCCTGCAGGCTCATCGATAGTGGAGAGCCAGAATGGGTTGGGCCAGACCTCTCTCGCTGAAATCAACCAAGTGTCTACAAAGACAAAGAACTCTACCTTAGCGCAGTTGATCACGAGACCTTATATGTACAAGTTGGGGTTGGGGTTGCCAATGTGTAAAGTGTACGCAGACTACTGGAACGGTGACTTGACCATGAACAGTTTGGAAGGCTACGGAAGTGATACATGTTTGACACTAAACAAGCTCGGCTTCCACACCAATGTCATCCAGCTCGACCGGGCATAGCAGCCGTATTCCTCATCGAATATTTATGTAATGATTGCTTCCATTGAAAACTTCACGGGTACCTATTTACATATGCCCATGTATAGGTCTATATACAGGCATATGTACATGGCCTCTAGTCCATCCAGGGCCTTGCATGTTTTGTTTGAACCAGATGTAGTCTTTTAAGCTATCAATTTCTCGGCTTGGCCATTGAATGTGCGGCTTTAGTCCGGCCGGCTTGAATGCGGCTCCATTCAACTGAATCCTCAATCTGACTGAAACATGACCGCTTCATCATTGTCATGAGAAACGGCTCCCCACATACCGCGCACACTCTGTTAACCACTAAACTCGCTCCCACTGCCATATTCGTGATGTCAGGGTCGCCTCCATCCACTGAGGCAGTGACGCATCTGATCAAAGCCAACGAAACAAGCAAGTCAACTGCTACCCAACAGGGTCTACATAAACTGGCCTCTACCGATGAAGTCATCGAGGTGACAGACGACACCCCCCAGCCTGAAGGGCACCCATCTCAGAAGGCAACCAAAGAACTCATGCCTTCCATTGTGATGGACCAAAAAAGTGCCGCTTCGCTGAGAGCCACGCCAACGTCTGTGCAATCAACCAACGTGGCCTCTACCGAAAGGATGTTGGCAGCAGTGGCAGCACCAGCGGCACCTCCCCACCACGAGATGATTTCACAATTTCAAGCGAGTTTCCAGATACCCGAAGCCCCAGGGGCTAATGAGATCAAAGCAAAGAAGCAATCCAAAATTGCGCCCAAGCAGACCCAGTTCAACCGAACGTCCATTAGTTCTCTCATGAACAGCGATGAAATCAACCAGGCCGCTGTGGCCCCCAAACAACAGGAAAAGAAGCGCAAATCCACTTCAAAGTCTGAATCCATAAGCAAAAAGGCTAAAGCAGATCCCAAGAAGGAAGTGACGCCCACGGTTGCGTCAGCACCGGAGAAGCTGACAAAGGAAAATGCCCCGTTAACATCGGTCTTAACGCTAGACGCGCCCAAAAAAGAACAGAAGAAGGCTCTCAAGAAGAAGACGCCCGAGACTAATGCATCCATCACAGAGAAGTTGGCCATCAATCCCACTGTCACCACCAACAAGCAGAAGGTAGCGTCAGGCCCCTTGAACCTCCCCAACCCAACGTTTTTAGACTTGGAGGACCCAGCTAATTCGAAAGAAGCCGACAGCAAAGAGAGTACTGATAAGACGCCGGTCATTTTTTTGGATGTACCTCTCTTGGATCCAACTAATCCGAAACCAGGGCAAGCAGAAATCGTCATTAATGTTTTAAAGCTAGCTGAAGACAAATACGGATGGAACGCTATCCATCCGGATGCGCGATCAGCCATTGATATGATGGATGACATTCTCGATGATGATGACGAAGGCGATGACGACGAAGGTGATGATGACCTTCAAATAATAGAGGACAAGTCCAAGAAGGACGCCAAGGAGAGTGATACCAAAACTGGCGCTGAAAGTGAAGATGAGGACCTCAAGAGTCGAAGGTGGAGGGCGGAGCAGACAAGAATCAACCGCAAAGTCGGAAAGTATGACTACGAGGACCCTTTTATTGATGATGCCGAATTGCAGTGGGAAGAGGAAATAACAACCACTAAAGAAGGATTTTTTGTCTTTTGGGGCCCCTTGGTAGACGAGAGGTCTAGCGGCTCGGCGAAAAAAGGACCAGGGAAACCTAAGAAATAAGGCTTGTTTTTACAAATGAATACTTCCACATTCAAAGCTAATCAATTTGCCGAGCTATCTACCATGTCATTCACCAAGTCGGGACAAGGCGATGGATAGAAGATTCGTGGCATTCAAAATATCCGCTTTAGAACTCTTGCCTTTGCATGCATGGTTAATTTTGTCGATATTGTCCTGTGTCGTGGAGATCACTTGAACGCATTCATTGGCTGGAATAAGACCGGAGCGTTTGAGGCAAATAAGCATGTTCAAAAAAGAAAGCAATGTTGAGAACGTGAGAGTGTTCAAATCTAGTTGTCCGTCGTTGTCAATGAAAGACAGCTCAATACAACTGTATATGAGCTCCAATAAAGCATTAATCCTGGAGGGGTTTAAACTTATGAACTTTGAATTTCTTTTAGTATTCCTTTTGGGTAATGGCGGCTGCGAGGTTGGTTTTGCCATAGAGAGAGATTGTAAGTCCTCGCTCAAATCTTTCACGGGCTTATCATTCACAAGCAAAGCCTTCAAAGTAGCAACTAGCGCGGGCTTGACATTTTCGTAGGGACAACCCTCTAAAGAGCTGATGAGAAAATCATAGGCCGAGTCTTCGTTTGCCGAAGACAAGAAACGAGTCAATAACGTTAGCGTCACATATCTCATTTGCGAGTTACCTTGGCTTGACACTATCACAAACAACAAGGACTGCCAAAACGTCTGTACGATGATTCTTGGCACACGGGAAAGCTCCAACTCAAGTGCTCGCTGATCTTTTGACAATTGGTGCACCACAAACCAGCACCAGAAGATGGCCACGTCGTGAAGCCCTAAATGGCATAGCGAAGGGTGAA
The DNA here is from genome assembly GCA_002370765.1 of Metschnikowia similis. Classification (NCBI taxonomy): domain Eukaryota; kingdom Fungi; phylum Ascomycota; class Pichiomycetes; order Serinales; family Metschnikowiaceae; genus Metschnikowia; species Metschnikowia similis. Next base: position 37,642 of record NKZP01001075.1, read on the forward strand.
TCATACCAGGGATCACGAGCCTGAGGGTCATTGCCATGGCTTCTTCTAAAGACAAAGAAAATTCCGAGGCAAAAGTAGCATCGAGCCCGTTTCTTGACACCTCAAAGGTGTAGACTAACAAGAAGCCCGCCAAAGAGTCCAGTATGCGGTGACGCTCAGGATCAAGAATCGACTTTGCGAATTGCAGCAGGTAGTCAATGACGAGTCGGTCAAAAAGCTTTTCCGTGAACGCATCGCTGTCCTTGACATCTAGGAGCACTAATTTGGCCGAGGATTTGGCAAAGACGCTGAAGATGTCCTCTAGCTGAATGTCGAAAGATGTAAGAAGGTTGTAGTACCTCTCCATTATAGGGACATCTAGACTATATGATTCGTGGCAAATAGTTGAATCGGGTGATTGCAAACTCTCAAAGTACGCCACGGAATATCCAAACAGCTGCTTCTCTAAGAGAATCGACACCGAATACGAGACGAAAGCAGTCAAAAGTGTTCTTTGTAAATACTCCTCATCTTCAATGACCTTCTTCACTTCCGCGGACGAATGGTTGGCGCCTGGGGGCGGCGAAGGCGGCGCGTAGTTGCGAGCTAGGGTGTAGATGCGTTTCATGACAAACTCCAAGTGCAAATCGTTGCTTTGCGGATTGAGGTGCAACGCATTGATGACGCTGGAGACAGTCATTGATAAGAACCGCGAGGGGTATAGTGTCTGGATACGGCGGAAGCAGCCGTTGATGAGTTCAAAAATGCAATGAAGCTTGATATCGTAGAACTTCAAGGCCCTCGTGACGTCTTCCGAGGAGTCGCTGGCCTTGGTTGAGCTCAACAATTCGTTTGCTTTTAGGAAGAGTTCCTTGGGGTTGCCGTCACGGACTAGCACGTCGAGAATCTTGAAGATTTTGGTAATACACGGCGCGGTGCGGAGGCCCAGCGTGAAGTCAAAGGATGTATCCACAAAAGGGATGACCAAGGAAGGGATATCCCAGCCGATTTCATACACCAACGCTTTATCTTGAGCCAATGTTTCGAGCAAGTGCTGGAGTAGGCGCTCGCGTTCTTCGTCCGAATACTTGGAGGGCTCAGAGAGATGGATATCCAACGCCGTGGAGTAGAGCAAGAAGTCGTTACTCTTGGTAGTGTCTGCAGCTGCGTCCCTGAGCAGAGCGAGGATTGACTCGAATTCGACCGTTTGCAAGGTCTCATTGCTGGACACCAGGGACGTTTCGGAGTATGTTTCGGACATGGCGACGTGAAGGTGTGCTCTGGGGTACTTGAGAAGGTGCGACTGGAAGTGTCAGGTCAGTGTATGCAGTGCAGGTGATATTATGGCACTCCAAAACCGCGTGCCACTGAAGAATTCTGCGAGCGGGCTTATGGTTTAGAGGGTGGTTTAGAGGGTGGTTTAGAGGGTGATTTAGAGGGTGATTTAGAGGGTGATTTAGAGGGTGATTTAGAGGGTGATTTAGAGGGTGGTTGAGAGGGTGGTGCTTCAGATGATGGTGTCATGGTGGTGTGTCATATGGGCTGCTTAAGTAGCGGGACATAGTCGCATGTTGCATCGAACACGGCTGTGCACGCGGCTACTTGCTCAGATTAAAAGCAATTGCCGTAGCCAGTACATGCCCAAGCTGTCCAGACATCAACGAGTACCAAATAGTTATATTAATCATATATTATTTTTAGATATAAATTCTAAACATTCAAAAATAAAAACTAAAAGTAATACAGATAAAAGCCCGCCCACCGTATCCCCGTGTGAAGAACGGGCATTAATTTTAGCTTTAGAACTATAAGATAAAGTTTCTATTAAAACTAAAACAGGAACTATAGATACAATACCTTAACAGGGATAAGCAAACAGCTAAAATCAATAACACAGACCCGGCCGTATACCGGAGAAAAAAAGGACAAAATATACAAATTCGGGATTTAATATCTGATATGCATTCAATATGTAAACACAACATTCTTAGCTAAATTAAAGAATTAACCATAGGAATGTACCTTATTATCCTTGCGTACACTTAAGGCAACAGATAAGAAAAAAAAATCCATGACGACATTGTATCACTTTGGGTGTCAACTCCGGAAGATGGAACGGCCTACTGCGTAAACGAACTTTCAGAGCTTCTGGTTTCCATTAATGCTTGTGGGTGCTGTTGGACCGCATTAGTGTATGGGTCAGAATTGCTGGTTTCAGAATATGACCCCATGGACAGAATGCGCACTTCATCGCACTCAGACAATCTGTCCCTAGTGTAGATGTAGGAAGATTCAAACGGACCGTTCCCGATTCCTGATCATGTCGCTTCTTGTATCGGATCCAGAGTCATCCTCGTCGTCGTCGTCCTCACCACCGCCCACATTTATGACTGCCAAGGGCCCATCCAAGGAACCATCTCCCAAATGCATACCTCCTCCCTCGTCTATGGAACCGTCATCTATGGAACCGTCATCTATGGAACCGTCATCTATGGAACCGTCATCCATGGAACCGTCTTCACAGACCAAAGACCCCCCAGAGAGCACACCGTATGCTACCCCTCAAGACCATCATGACGGTGAACCGGCGGATACCAACGCCCAGAATGAGCATGCCCAGGCCGTGCCTTGTCGAAACCAGAAGGTGCCCATTCGGCTCCAGGCCATAGGGTCCACTGCCGCCATCCAACCCTCAAGTTTCAGCGTGGCTGGCTCTCAAAGCATAGCTTCGTTTGCCAAATACATCATGAGGAAACTACGGCTCAAAACCGTGCACGTGTACGTGCTGAACTCGTTTGAACCAACGCCGGAAGAGTTGCTAGGGGACTTGTATCAAGGCTTCAAGACAAACAATGTGCTCAACTTGAGCTACTGCGAAAGCATTGCGTTCGGCTAAAGGTGGAATTAAACATAGCTTTTGAGTGTTATATATATATAATACAGAAACGCACTTCACAACAAGAGGCATTCGCTGGTGGGTATCGAAAGCAAACATGATCAAATCAGCTTGAAGAGTAAAGAGTCAATTAGTAGAAGATGAACTCGGCCTTTCCGGAACTGACGGTGAAAGTACATCCGTCCGAGCCGTTACCGCCCTCATACGAGCCGTCAACATAAGAGCAAGTGCCAACGGTCTGGGCGCCATCAGCTCCCTGGATCTTGATGTTGTAGTTTGGTGCCTGTTTGTTGTTTGGGTTAGGAATCAACGACAAGTAGGTAAGACCGCCTGTGTAGCCAGCACCAAGGACAACTGGGGCCCAGTTACCGACACCAGAGGAAGAGTCACCCCAAATACATCCGTCCTCAACAGAAACACCAGCGTTGTTAACATAGTACTGAGTAGAGGTTTTACCGTTTCTCCAAGTAAAGTACTCGTCACCATTGACCACAGATGCAGGGACGGAGGCTTGTGCCTGCAACAAGGTGGGCACATTCATGTTTTCCGAGCCTGGGTAGTCAGTTCTGCAAATGGCCACATCTTGGTCGAGCTTAGACACGAAAGAAGCAGACTGTTGTCCCCAAGAGCACAAGTACTCCTCATCTGGGTTTGACCTGTACAATTTACCACCCTTACACAACAATCCGCCGACAGAGATACCGGTGGAAGGTTGGTTGGATGGCCACTGCGTCTTGGACATACCAGCTTGGCAGGCGTACGAGCAGTAGAAACCTTCCTCGCAGGTTTCGGAGGTGTCACCGTTCAAGTTCATGATTGAGGTGAAACCGCCGTTCAAGTTGCTGATCCATGTCACACCAACGACACCTTGGCCCGTTGGTAAGGAGGAACAGTCGTGAACACCATCTTCAAATGCCTCGGTTGGGTCAACAAAAGCCTCAAGGTCACCAAGGACGCCCCCGAGCGAGGCCGACGAAGAGGATGAAGCCGACGACACAGGAGAGCTAGCGCTGGAGGAGCCAGAAGCAGAGCCCGGAGCGGAATCCTTCTTCTCGATACTGGAAGCAGCGTTATCAGCTTCAACAGTCACGGTGACGGCTCTCTTGTGCTCGTGGTGTTGGTGGTTGAAGCGAGAGGGAGCCGCAGCAGCGAGGGCCAAAACAGTGGAAAAAACAATTGACGCCTTCATAACTAAGAGTAATGAGAGATGGAGTAAGGAAAGACAATAGTTGGGACACTCGAGGAGATTGCGTTTGTCAAGAACAAGGGAGCAAAGGTTTGTCTGGGAGAGATGTGAGGAAAAAGGAAAAGTAGAAAAGAGGCAAGTTGACGGAAGAGGCATGCCACAACGAAAACATTGGCCGTATGTACTGCATGCTCAACAATGAGCTGCATGCGCAAAAAATAAGCTCAATGCGCGCGACCCGTTGTGCAGGTCAAAACAAAGAAGTGTCAAATGAGAGGGACGCATGCGACGGGAGGCGGTCTCGACCCCTGCACTGAGGATCTCAACCTGAGCCTTTTTTCGGACGAAAAGATGCGCCGTCGGATTATATGCACTACCCACAGGCTCTCGGTCTGCACGTAACAGGGGCTTGTTGTCAATGTTACGGCGGCATGCAGGTTCGAGGTGCCCTTCGTGTTGGCTACCCGACAAAGGCTTGATTGGTGAGCATGTCGGGGATTCACGGACCAGCCAAAGGCTGGTTGCTGAATATGATGAGGGCCGCGAATCCGTGTGGAGGAGGCCAATGATGGGATTTGACCCCAGTGCCTCAGAATTCCTTAGTCTCGTCAGTATGCCCTCGTCAGTGCTCGCCGGTGCGCCTCTTTACTACCGGCAGGCCCGTCCTGAGTGGACAATTCCGATCCGAGAATTTTGTTCCACACACAGGTGTTGATCTAGAGAACCAGTCTTCATTAGCCAATCTTTACGAACATGCTGTCCTGGAACATGGACCATGCACACAATGGGCTCATTGACAGGCCCTGTTCGGGGTTTGTTTTTCATTGGTATGGGTCGATTGAGTGGGGCACGGCTCGATTGACTAGGGTACGGGTCGGTTGACAGGGATATGTGTCTAGTGTAGGACAAAACTTCTATATAGGACAGAAATTTGATGCAGAAAGTAATGGAGAAGGAAGAGCCTATGGATGACAAGAAGAGTCTGACAGAGTGATATGAAGTCTACGGCAGTCTAATAAAGAGTCCATGGATAAGTCTAGTAGAGTCTATGGACTTATGACGAGTCAAGCAGATCCGAGTCTGAACAACTCGGCTCCGTCCAGCCAAGGCTCGTTAACGAGGCGCACCCACACTGGTGTGGCAGGCCTGCACACGGCATCGCCAGTGTGTTTTCCTCGCGACCTTCTGACCATTGCTACACCGCGCGATAGCAATTTGTTCCGACGGCCTCGACCGTACGCTCGAAAGCAGGGAAAGTTTTCCTCTATGCCTATTTAGGAATAGTGACGAGCACGCACCTTCGCCAGAAACAGCCCCGGAGGATTGCTTTTTCACGGGTGCCTTTTTCATCTCGGGCTACGTGCCATCATTCCATGCATGAGCGTCCATGGTCGCCATAGCAACGGTGCGGTTCTGGGGTCCCCAGGCGATAGCACATGGCGACGAGGTGCACACGGTTTGGCAGGGGGAACCTCCCAGCAACTGTCCTTGGCAATCGGCTATGGGAACTTGATGGCTTGGGAACAATCGCTCACCACTGCATGATTCGAAGCGGGCCTGCTACTTTCCTTCTCTGCTTTCTTTCTCTGCTTTCTTTCTCTGCTTTCTCCGCTTTCCTTCTCTACACTAGGGCTCACCAGTCCAGGACGCTTGTCGTGAGAATGGCTGGGGGAAGGCTACACCAAGCTCTTATAGACACCCTGGATCGTACAATACCGTGGCTCGCGTGCACACATCAAGCTAGCTTCGTGGCTCCCTCCACAATTTTGTCGGCAAAGCCTGTATGCGTGATGCGTGCCTGCAGGCGAAGTTGGTTCCCCATGAATCTCGTGTACGCAAGAGCTGGGCCGAATCTTTCTGCTTGCATTAGCCCGTCTCGTACTATGCTCAAGCTCTCGGAGTTAAGCAAGATTGGGGGTATTGGCTCGGTCGCTACTGGGGGTCGGATCGAATCCTACCGGTGAATTGGTGGGCCTGGTCGTTTCCACGGCGCTCGTTACTGCTCACTCGCCTGCCCCAGGGCCGCCACTATACAAGTGCCCATTGGCACACTACTCGAGTGCGTCACGCCTTGCTAAACCACCAAACGGGCCTGGCCCTATGAATACTGGGGCTCTTACCAGGCGCCCTAAATAACCTCGAAGTTCCGATTGTCAGCCACGTGCTACATACACATCCTAATACTGTATATAACCGCACTTGCGTTAATTACTTGCATACGAGATATGCACATCTATATGTTGGCTTAGACTCTCACGCCATTAGCGCACTTGGCTTGTGCATATATTATGCCGACTTCTCGGCATCGGCATTCCCCAACAAAGTATCTATATTGTTCCCTCGTCTTCGATCCCAAGATTGAACCACGGGTGCTCGAGAGCTTCTGTGGCCGTAATCCGTTCATTCGGGTCGATCACAAACAACTTCCGTAGCAAGTCGATGAAAAACCACCAAAACGTAAAATTGCCAAAGTTGATCAAGTGCTGATTGTTCTGATAGTTCGCACTGAGCGAGAGATCGAAATTCATATCAAGCCCGATCCGTTCGCTCAAGAACAAGTCAATTCGTTTGAGTTGCGCCACACTCTTGACATACTGCTCCGGCGTTGACGCCGTGGGGAATTTGAGTCGGAGCAGACCATCCTCTGCATAATCGCTCATACTATTTGGCGCTCCATCGTCCTCAAGAATTTCAATGTCCGGCAAATCCTCGCTGTAGTCATTGGTGAAGTACTGCAAGCCACACTCGTTCTGTTTCTTTTTTGATACCCTAACCATTTCCTTGTCAATGGGTGCACCCACAATCTTTTCAATCATGGCGAGATGTTCTAGATTATCGTGCGTCCGGAACACGGGCTCGCCTATTACCATCTCCACCAATATACATGCAACAGACCACATGTCACAAGGAAATGACCATCCAACACCCATGACAATCTCCGGCGCTCGGTAGTGCCTTGTACATACAATTGTTGAGTGGTACTCGTCATCGAAGATGGCAGATCCAAAGTCGATGATTTGGATTAATGGATTGTTCAAGATCCGCAGGAACTTTGGCTTTTTTTCCGACCGCCGTTTCTCATTACCAGAGGTGAGCTTCAAGTAGCTAGTCATTATTGTTCTGCTTTTTATCTGTTTTCTTTGGAAGGAGTCATCATGTAGTAGAATATTTTCCGGCTTTAAATCGGTGTGGATCAAATTTAAGTCATGGAAGTAGGTGACAGACCGTATAAGTTGCTTCGAAATCGCCTGTATGTGTGAGCCAGGGTAGGGTATGAATTTGTTATTCTCCAAAAAGTCGTATAGAGAAATCTGTAGAAGATCAGTGACAATGCAAATGTGACCTCTGTAATCTAAACATTCTCGCAAATGAATGCAGTGATTTCTATTTTCATTGTCAAACTTTTTAAGTGTGGTCAAGACCCTGAGTTCGATTTTGGATGCATCCCTGTATTTCTGGATATTTTTGATAATTTTGATGGCCACGGTTTCTCGGTTTATCTTATCGTAACATGCCACAACTTTTCCAAAAGTTCCTTGGCCAAGCAACCTTTTAATAACAAATCTATTCGCGAAGACATCATCAACCTTAATGATGTAATGGCCATCCTCGTCATCACATGGCGGAAGGTTCATTTTATGTGGCACCACAAGAGTCTTGATGTTGCCAACCTTCTGCTGCTGTGTGATGTAACTTGAAGGTAGCTTTTCGTAAAAGCACTTAGCATGGGGCAATTGAGGTAGGGAATTAGTGCGTTGCTTCTTAGGGACAAGAGCAAAATTAGAAGCAGGTTCGGTCGTGTGCTCGTTGTTAACATTGAACATGTTATAAGCCTCCCATACATCCTTGTCTAGAAAGAGGAACGAGTCAGAGTTGTTTCTTTTTTGCCTCGCTCTGGTAAAATTGGATCTGATTTTACGTTCCTCCAAGAAAATCACGTCATTTTGATCATCTTCGAAAATGTCGTCGATTTCGGCGTACATGGTATCATCTTCATTATCCAGCTCTTCCGCCAAAGCCGAGTCTGGCTCATGGTATTGGTTCATGGAGGCATTAATGTTGAACTGAAAGCCAGGCGAGCCGGCATAGCTTGCTTTGTTCTTGGTAATGTCACTCCGAGAATTGAGAGACGAAGCGTCGTTAGCATTTGATTTTGATTCCTCGAAGTTGCCACTCAACCCCCGGGGTCTTTTTCTATTGGAAATAAGCGACATGCCTCGGGAAATGACTGGGAATCAGGGGTCGAATGGAAGAATTGAATGTTGCGGCTGAGGAGGTATAAGCAAAAGGAAACGTCAGACGAGACAACTGAAAGCTGTCCACTAAAAGGGTTTAGCCAGGCGGGATAGAAATAAAACAAGGAAAAAAGTGGGTTTGGGAACAAAGAACAAGCTGAATTTGCGAGAGCAACAAGGAGATCGGGCAGCACCCAGAGGGTTCGAAGAATTGAAGCAAATGCAACAAGAATTGAATTAGTGCTTTGACACTATACGCTTGCAGAGGGACGACCAGGAAGATAGCAATTCAGGTGTGTTAGGGGTAGGGGCTCGGTGGTACATGTATGATGTGAGATAAGGTGAAGTTGGGGTCAGGGGCGGGGCGTGCGCGAACCACTGTCCAGAGTTCATTTTTTCTTGCGCGTATTCGAAGGGCGCGACTCATGACTAATAAGGAGGCCGGCCTGCCACCCAGATGCCCTAAGATGAACGGTATTAATGAACGCTACTTCGTAGGGTATAGGCGGCTAGAGGCCCGAGGGCTTGCAAAGAGACTTTGCTAAGGCGCTGATGAGATCCTGGTCGGCCTACCGCCGCATGAGTGCTAAGGTCCCCCCTTGATACTCTATAGGTGACCACGTGGGGCCTCCGCTATCAATTTGAAGGGCGTGGGGCAATTCAATTACAACAAGGGGCCTGGGGAGATGGTAAAGCATATACAAAGTGGCGCCAGGAAGAGAATGTGTCTCGTGTTGTGATTCAGCAATCTGCGCAGGCCAACCCTGGGCCTGATTTTGCCAATTTATGGCTTCGGGCTGAAACCGTTTGTGGTCTATGAGCGAGTGTGGCTCTGTACCAGTAATACCGAATGAGGGTCCAGCTACCAATTAATCTTAAAACATCATCAATGATTGGACTGAGATCGAACCATGCAAATTATTCCTGTCCTGGATTATTTGAGCTACTCGGTACGCCTATATTGAAGGACTTTCTCCAGGTGGGCAATAAAAGAGTGAACCTGAGGACATTTACGACAAATAGGGCCAGTCTTCACGAATACGAAGATGCAATCGATAATACAAAGTATTCTTTAGTGGTTCCGCATGTTCAGGCCATTGATGATACGCAGAAATTTGCTGGCTCCGGTCACACCCTCAAGGCCAATCAGTGCATAAGGTTTGACAGGCTGCAAATGAATACAGAAATACTGGGGGGGGGGAGCGCTACTTCAACAACTTTGCTTCACTACCGCAAGTGAAATGAGAGACACGTGGCGTGTGAAGCAGTGATGGATGAAACGGCGGGTGAAACGATACATAAAACGATAGATGACAACGTGACACCGGTGAAACCTGATATGTGGAGTTCGTGTTGATCTGGTAAAGTGACACACTTCGAGGTTCCATCAATGGCCTTTAACAATGGTGTATCCCGCAGGTTACCACCTCATGGGTAGCAGTGTTTGGGCACAGGGAGAAGAAGGGTGATTTAAATGTCGGAGACTGTAGATACTGTGTCGGACGCGGCAGACTCCTATGGACGAGGGGGCCTAAAAATAGCTCTAGTGCTGGAAAGTTTCTGCGACTGGGCGCATCAAACGCGCACAAGTCTTGGCCCAACGGTATGCGCTTGAGAGACCCAAGGTGAACCTTTTCCACACCAAGTCCACGTGGACTCCGTAAAATCAGCTTACAGCGCCCAATTGGTACTTACACAATTCAACACCACCAGAATTGGGGAATCGTTGGCTCGAAGTAGGTTGGATCACAGCCACGCGCGGGGCTAGGGGCCGTGGCGCGACCGAAATGTTAACATATTACCCGGACGAAACCCCGTGAAGAAACGCCCCTCTTGTACAAGCTGCGTTGCCCAAAGGGTGCGCCAAACATGTTTGGCCCCCGGAGGGTGACAGTGGCCTGGAAGGCAAGATGCAACAAAAGGACGGGGCTCCGCATGATGCTGCAGACCAAATGCATGTACGGTTACTGCGATTATGCACATGGTGTGAGTTGCGAGCGCGCATGCATATAATGCGGTGGTCCGACGAGCTCCCAGTCTCCCATCCCCAGGCTTCAGAGTCTCGGAGCTCATGTGTTTCCCCGTCTGAGTTCCGCCCCCTAGCCCTGGCGAATATAGAACCTCTTAGGAAGTTGTTGAGCGAATAAATCCTCAAGAGCTATGTGGGAATTCGCCAGGGCTGTGGCCAAAGAAGGTTGGGGTTGTGGTCCGGCTGTGCCGGTCCAATGCCGTGGCCCAGTAACATGTTTACACCGAGGTGACGTGCGAAAGCAAGAGAATCATGCGAGACCATGCTTCAAGGGCGCACCTGGTGCATTAAATTACCGCGCACCGTCGATAATTTGCCCTACGTTTCTTTTGCCGTGCGCCGTCAGAGGCTTGCCCCGCACCACTGTTCCGCCCCAAGCCCGCACCTCGGATTACGGCATTTTGAACCAGCACCCCTTCGTAGCCTGCGCACGGTGCCAGAACAAGAGCCAGAACAGCACTACTTAAAGAACCCAGCTCGGGGCTCGCGGGTTTCCGTTTGGGTGGTGGACTGATGTTGTCAGGCATGCAAGTGAGGCTGCACTGCACACCGCAGTGCGCACTCGCGCTTGGGTGACAAGCGCCCAGCATCAGGCTTCAGCAGGTAGCACATTCCATAGACCGAACACTGAGGTCACCCATGTGTAATTCAGTGCAATCTCACTCCCGAATCATGCCTAAGAACTCCATTATGCACATGCATCCTTTGTGAGCCCTTCTTAAGCAAGCCTCAACGGGTAGTGGCTTATGAGTCGCTAAATGGAAGTGGTTCATGAGCAGTGTTTGGAGGGGGTATGGATAGGGGCAGTGGCACTGATGGGGGAGAGGGGGGGGTGGCCAATGACATGACATGAGCCACTGTTGCACATAATTTGGACCAGTCCGGAACTTGCGCACACAGGAATCAGCGCACGATTTGTCATGCAAATGTACGCATCACCGAGAATTGGTTCTTCTGTCCGGCACAGGGCTCAGGTCATGACTGGCGCCTGTACCAGGGGGCCGCGCAGCGGCTGTCGGACATTCGCGCAAAATTTGGGCCCGCTTGATCGCTCCTCTATACGGCCACCGGCAGACCAAACGATATATACTCCATGGAAATCCGCCGCTCGGGGTCGCGGGTATCATAAGAAGTTTCCTGACAAGCCTTCCATCTGCATCTCCCACATTCCGACGCCACTTAAAGAGTCAGCCGCTCTACCTATTCTTCTTTTCCTTCCTGCCACTTTCTTCAACCACACTTGAGTATCCACTAGGCAACAGTTTGAAACCATCCAACACCTTCCTATTCAGCGAGTGATTTCTACCCGCGTCATTACTTCAGCTTTTGTTTTATCCAGGAAATACATTTAATGATCACTATAACCCCACCACTATGACTATCCTGTCCAATTTGAGTTCCCTGGCGGATGCGATCAACAATACCAACCCTAAACCCGGCGGTGAGCCCTCCCATCCAGAAGCCAGTTATGGAGGTTCCACCGACGAACTAAAGCTAAGGGTGGCGAATGTTCAGCATCTGGACAATCTGCATCATCTGGCTCACCAGCATCACCAGGACCACCAACATCACCAGGACCATCAACACCACCAGGACCACCAACACCACCAACACCACCAAGACCACCAACACCACCAGGATCACAAACGCCATCAGGACCACCAGCATCACCAGGAACGTCAGCATCACGACGACAAGCACCAGCATCTCGAGGAGAAGCACAAGAATCGGCAAAAGTTCGACCAAAACGATCTGTCCAATGATGCTTCCAACGAAACATCCGAGTCTGACAATGCTAATTACAGGAATATGTTCAACAACTCCAAGCCCCTCTCCTCGAAGAATAATCAACCTCCAGCCACATCGAGTGAAAGCAGCAGTCTGTCTTCAGAGATCTCTTCGCTCACCACTCCGTCAACCGTTCTGGAAGAAGGAGACATCAAACCTCTTGCTAGAGCAAGTGACGAAAAATCGAAGAGTAACCTCGTTAAAAGGTTTTTTTGCAAGACCTGCAACCAAGGCTTTACCCGAAAACACAACATGGCGAGCCATGAGTTGATCCACACCACCATCAAACTACATGTGTGTGCGACCTGCAACAGCACTTTCCGGCGCATCCACGACTTGAAACGCCACGAGAAACTCCACACCGGGGAGAAGCCCTACTTCTGCAGCGCGTGCGGTCGGCGCTTTGCACGGCCAGATGCCCTCACTCGTCACTTCCAATCAACAAATGCTTGCTCCGGAAAAGCTTCCAACAAGCAATCAACTGAATCCACTACTGATGACAAGGATGCCAAGCCTGACGAGAAAGAGGAAAAAGCCCACCATACCACAGATATCAAACACATTCGGAAGGAGAAAAGGGGCAGTTTGCCGCCTCCGGGCAAGCCTTTTAACAATGAACAGCTGCTACCGCTTGGCTCTAGCTCTTCCTTTGATTCTGCAGGCAGCAACAAAGCGTCATCCTCCTCTGAACCTGACGGCACTCCTCCGGAGTCCGTCCAGACCAATCTGTCTTCTGATCTGTACTCCAATCCGAACTATAACGACAATCAATCCAGCTCGACGTCCTCGATACCCAAGCAAGGATTTGATATGAGCAGGTGGAACCCTTCTCTGGCGTTCAACATCAATCTCAAACTGAATTCCGAGAGTGAGAGTACCCCCTCCACTAAAGCTCCAACCCTGGTCGCTTCAGAGGGACCTGTGCCATCTTATGGGTCGAAGAGTCCTTCGAACCATGGCAGCGAAAAGCCCGATCGGTACATTCAGCGTTCGTTTCGTGACCCGCAGAACCTGGTAAATGAGCACCCCTCTGAGTCGGTCTTTGGGCAATCCCCATTGTACAGAATGATTAGTCCTTTTGCAGGTCTGTCTGCCAAAGACATGCAGAACAACTCGCGGTCCGGTCCCAACTTGTCGAAAATAGGGCCTGTTCAGGCATGTGCGCCCTCTTTGCAGCAGCAAGGAGAGTTTCAGCAGATGCAACAGCTTCAGCAGCAGCCACTTCCTCTTCAAGCACAGTTCATGCAACTTCAGCAAATGCAACCGCAGCAACATCAACCTCCTCCTCCTCATCCTCATCATCATCAGCAGCAGCAGCAGCATCAACATCAACATCAACATCAAAATCAACATCAACATCAGCACCAGCACCAACACCAGCACCAGCACCAGCACCAGCACCAACAATCGCCGCCGCATATCCAACCACTCCAACCTCCGGCTTTCAACACTGACCCAAAATACGGTGCGTTTGTACCCGCTCAAAGTCGAGGCGGCTGGCAAGGGAACATGTACATGAACAAATCTAGTGAGTCAGCCGGAAATGAATCTTGGCAGTACTCAAGGGACGGTAATTTGACGGCACCTTCCCAGTATGAACCAAATTTGGCTTCAGCCAATGCTGACCCAGGCAGGAGTGTTTCTGTTGATGATTACCAGAACCTTTTGAATTACACTCATAGCTTGCAAAATAGCTTGAATAAGCTTGAAAATCGAATGGAGCTTATCGAGGGACGGGTTGCACGCGACCAAAGAAACCTGGAGTTCAAATGGACCAAAAGAAGAAGACAGAGCAAGAGCTAAATCCAATGCACTATAGCTGCTTAGGGATAATTGGTTCTCGTGCTTTAAAACGAACCAACTGCGGCTGTCATGGCGGCATCAAGTAATTTTGAGATAACTCAGCAGCATAAATACATTCTTCACCACATGACCAAATGTTAGTAGAATTTGTGACCACCCGCGGATGCAGGTGTTGCCAGTAGAGGCGCGGGCACGTGACCAACTATCCCTAAACTATTTTGGGCCCCTTATTATCGCAAGGGCAAATTCATAGCTATAATAAGAATATACTCTTCTTTTAGTTCCGCTCCGTGATATCAGAAACTAAGACCCGAAATACGCATCTCTGCGATTTTTTGAAACCCTTCGATCATCTTCCCTTCCCTTTTTGGAATTGTGTATCCTTTTTTGCACATTGTCTTTGTTTGTCCCTTGATAAGTACACGTTCACAATATCTGGAATATTCAATTTCCGGCGCAACTCTATAAAATTTCTAAATAATGTCTGCTGCTGTCCTAGCCACGGATGAGGAGTGGTCGATCATATCTTCGTCTGATCTAGAGGAACTTTCCGGGAGTGCAAGTGATTTGGGTCAGGATTCAGAATTCGTGGTTCCTAGTCTTGGAGAACACGGTGTTGAGTCGGGCTTTTTGGACCCTCGGATGCAGAAATGTGGCGACGGTGTCCTCAAATCCTCGGCAATCACGGACCCTGTTGTGTCCCGTGAAACGTTCAAAGCGGATCACGAAGGCTCGCAAAATTCGCAGACATTACAGGAAACCAAGAATCGCCCAGACCTGACCGAGAACAAGAATTGCCTTTTTGGCTACGCAAAAAGTTGTTCGAGCGTTATTGGTGCTGGCTGGAACAGATGGGAGGATCTTCTTTTCATGAAATCAAGAGCGATGTTCCAGGGTTTGGTTGGCGTGCACCTTGCAAATTTAAAGCGGCGTGCGAGCTCCACCGCTAGTCGATCCGTGTTGGAAAAAGTTACCTTGAACTCACTTTTGCGGTTGGAGGAGGAGCAGGATTACTTGATAGCATATGTGTTATCTTTTTACGCACTTTATTTCGCAACTTATGTTATCATTCTGGTTGTTGCAGATAGACACTCTTCGGTTTCGCAGTTACCAGAGCCATTCATTTCGCAGCAAATTAATCGATTCAGGCGAATGGCACTAGGGCCAGACACCAGGACCTCGCCAAAACCGTCCAAAATACTTGACAACCCCATAATCAAGGATTTATGTCTTCAAGTGGCGAATTTTTTTCATTGGAAGCTGGCGGCAGCCAAATGCCATAGTCCCCCTTCAAGTTGGCATGCAAAACTTTGGACCCTCTTTCCCAAACAACAACCCCCAGCGCAACAAGCCAGGAAGTGGCTCAAAATTGACTGGGATGAGGTGAGGCGGGAGATTGTGGGCTTAAAAACTACCTGGGGTTTCACTGATAAGTTGCATTCCCCCCTACTGAAATTGCAATCTTCTGCGTATGAGGTGTTTGAATTTTTTCGTTCATCTGACAAGTTGCATTCCCCCCTCCTCGAATTGCAATCTTCTGCGTACGAGGTGTTTCACTTTTGTCGTTCATCTGTTAGACAAGACTCACTTGACAGGATGGTTGTGATGTGTCGCTCATTTTTGAATAAGAACGGCATTGATGAAATGGTTCTGTCCTATCATTCTTCATTATCCGCCGCGGCGAAGGCATTGAGTCAGAAGGCCAGGGAGGAGCTGTTGAAAGTGTCTTGTCTTGCCAAACCATATGTTGGAGTGCTACAGAAGCACTTGCAGACCTTTTGGGCACAGTATCCCGAATGGATACAGCAAGCTGGCGCATTAACCCAAACCAGTATGCAACGGTATTACAAGTGCCTATCGGACTACTTAAGTTCTGAAGCCTGGAAAGGCTCGTTTTTTGCACAGCATTTTGGCTGGGTCCAAACCCAGCTTGATGCCATTGCGGTGCATTCATATCTAACCATGCAGAGATGGTGCGCTTTTTTTGTCAAGTCTGAATGGGGTATGGATTCATTCAGACGAATGATGCCCGGGACTTTGACGGCACTGTCCGAGACTGTGAATGCACTGGTGTTTGCGCTTTTGGGTGAGTGAGCCACCAGCAGAAACTTATTTCCGCCCCAGGCCCACTGCAGGGACAATGGGCGCTGAGCACACACTGAGGCGGCGTCTTGAACCCTTCAAGTGTGTTGTGGATGTGGCTGGGTGCAATTATCCGCTGGATCCGATATCCCGCTGGGTGTGACTATTCGCTGGACGCAATGTGTCTCTTCATGATGAAAGTTTATTTTTTATAGTTGATTTCCTGATTATTGTCTTGTCCCCGGTACTACCTCCGACGAGTGGACGCTGGCAGTGTGCATACTGGGTCGTGCGCTTCCACTTCGTCCACCAAAATATTTCTGAGCGCACCCAAACAATCCACCAACGTAAAAGTATCATCAAAGATGGGTATGTTTCGATATGTTAGGCAATGACGCAAAGCCACAACAATCCTGGTCCGCTACTAATACCCAGGTATCCCTAAATTCTTCAGATTCATCTCTGAAAGATGGCCGTTGATCTCGCAATTGGTCGATGGAAATAACACCCCCGAGTTCGACAATTTGTATCTCGATATGAACTCCATTCTACACACCGCCACAAACTCCAACAGTGGAGCATTGGAGCGTATGACTGAGAGCCAGATGTATTCTGCAATCTTCAACTACATTGATCATTTGTTCGATATAATAAAACCCAAAGAGGTCTTTTATATGGCCATCGATGGAGTGGCGCCCAGAGCAAAAATGAATCAACAGCGAGCCAGACGGTTCCGGACCGCCATCGAAGCGGAGCAGTCTTTACGCAAGGCTATCGACGAGGGATTGGATATTCCCAAAGAAGACCCCTTCGACAAGAACGCAATCACGCCCGGCACGGAGTTCATGGCCAAACTTACGAAGAATTTGAAGTACTTCATTCACAAGAAAATGTCCGAAGACGCCCGGTGGTCCAAGGTGAAGGTGATTCTCTCGGGGCACGAGGTACCGGGAGAAGGAGAGCATAAGATCATGCAGTACATCAGAAGCATCAAATCCCAGGACAACTATAATGCCAACACAAGGCACTGCATTTATGGCTTGGATGCAGACTTGATTGTGTTGGGGCTCGTCACCCACGACCCACACTTTTCTATTTTAAGGGAAGAGGTGGTGTTCAATTCTCGTGCCAACAAGGCTTTGACCGATGTCCTGGAGCAAAAGTTTTACTTGTTGCAGTTGTCGTTGTTGAGGGAGTACTTGGGCTTGGAGTTTCAAGATTTGAACGACAAATTATCGTTTGGCTACGATTTCGAGAGAATATTGGACGACTTCATTTTAATCATGTACGTCATCGGTAATGATTTCTTGCCGCACTTACCTGATTTGCACATAAACAAAGGTGCATTTCCTTTGTTGATTGCCGCCTTTAAGCAAAGCATCATGCACATGGACGGCTACTTGAATGAGGGGGGTAAGATCAACTTTAAGAGATTGTCCATTTGGCTCGAGTATTTATCTGAATTTGAGTTGGAGGTGTTTGAAAGTCAAAATGTCGACGTGGATTGGTTTAATAAGCGTATCGAGGACATCTCCATCTCCGGAGAAAGAAAAAGAGAGAGAACAGGCAAAACTTTGATTTTGCAGGACGAAAAGGAATTGGTGAGCATGATTGAACCTTGGTTGCTTGAAAACGCTTGCAAGCCTGTTAACGAGTTAATTGCTTTGGCAAATGAAGACAAGTTGCAATCTTTCAAAGTTCCAACCGATTTGGCCTCCAAGTACTTGGTGTTTTTGAAAAAACTAGCTTTAGAAACTGGTTTTCTTCTAGTTCACTCTCAATCCAACGACACCTATGAGGCCGCAATCGATGTTGACGGTATTTCTCCGTACGAAAACGAAGAAGAGTTTGGTGAGAGAATCGCCGATATCAAGAAAACCCTCAAAAAGTACCAATCGGCAAACACGTTTGCTACAGACGAATTGATGAAAGAGGCCAAGGACCTTTATGACTCCAAATTTGTGGAATTCAAAACCAAGTATTATAAGGAAAAATTGCACTTTACTAGTGACAAAGAAATCACCGATTTCGCCAGACATTATTGCGAGGGTTTGCAATGGGTGTTGTATTACTATTATAAGGGATGTCCCTCGTGGAGTTGGTTCTTCAGGTTCCATTATTCACCAAGAATCTCTGACATCACCAAGGGTATAAATGACATGTTTGATAAGAACGAAGAGGATGTCAAATTCGACTACTCTCAACCATTCAAGCCGTTTGAGCAATTGATGGCTGTTTTGCCCGCTAGATCCAGAAAATTGATGCCTGCTGTTTATCGGCCATTAATGACGGACGAACACTCTCCTATAATTGACTTTTATCCTAATGACGTCGAAATGGATTTGAATGGCAAGACGGCGTCCTGGGAAGCAGTTGTGTTGATCGATTTCGTCGATGAAAAGAGATTACTTGAGGTTTTGAAGCCAATAGAAGCTAAATTAACTCCAGAAGAGACCAAGCGGAACTCTCATGGAGAAGACATTCGGTTTGTTTTCACTCCTCAAGTCGACCAAATCTACCCCACTCCACTCCCTGGTTTCTACCACGATCTTGAGCACGATAATTGTTATGAGGAAACTCTACACTTAAAGACCATCCTTCCGAACTTCAAGTTCACTTTGCCTAAAAAGGCCAAGCTCGGAAAAAATGCCTTGGCGGGATTTCCTTCTCTTTACACCATTCCTTTCACTTCAAAGTTGGCTTTACTGGAGGTGAAGATTTTCAATTTTCCATCTAAGTCCGAATCCATGATCCTAACTATCGAGAATAAGTGGAAGAGCACGACTATTTCACAAATCGCAAATGTGTTGGTAGGTAAGGTCATCTACGCGAACTGGCCTTTCTTGGAGGAGGCTAAACTCTGTGAGATCTGGGAAAAGGGCACGAAGTATGAATTTGTCAGAAACGTCACTGGGAAGAGAGTGGTTGCTAGTGATTTGAGCCCACAAGAGACATCAGAGTTCAACAAACTCCGGTCCAGCCTTGTGACGTCTTACGCTAAGGAAAAGGGTGTCATCATCGGTCCAGTCAACGCCATTGCTTTTGTTCAAAAGGTGACTGGTTTGGCCAGAACTCAGAGGGGGGCTCTTGCAAAGTCATTCTCACCTGACAAAAATCCTTTCCCGTTACAAACCATAGTTGAGACAGTGAAAAACAAGGATCAAAGGTTAATTACACGTGGTGCCATCGCTATTGATAAGGAGTACCCTGTGGATATGCCTGTTGTGTTTTTAGGTGCATTCGCTTATGGCGCTCCTGCTACAGTTGCTGGACATACCGATGATAAGCTCAATTTAAAGATTGACAAAATTCTGTCCGCTTTAGAGCCAACCATTGGAAAGAAGAGGTTGGCAATCGAGAAGAAGGAAATAAAGTATTTCCCAGCCTCGGAGATCGCCAAGACTCTTGGTGTCAGTCCATTGTTCTTATCGAAGATTGCGGGAAGTTATATGTTGAAAGACAAGGGTGGCAAAATGGTGAATGTTGGGTTGAATCTTAAGTTTGAGGCCCGGCGTCAGAAGGTGATGGGCTATACCCGGAAATATTTGAAATTCTGGCAATACTCGTTGTTGGCTTTGGAATTGTTGAGGAAGTACCAGAAACAGTTTCCTGATTTCCTTAACAAGCTCCAAAAAATCTCACCCAACCGTGATTTGCCGCCGTCTTCCGAAGTTTGCGACGACAAGGAACTCTCAGAAATTCAAAAGTGGTTGAAACATGCTCTCGCGCCGTTGCAACGGGTTTCCTTAGAATCTGAGCAATTGACAAGGTTCAGTGTCACTGCTATTGAGGATTCCATTCAAGACTTCATCAACCGTCCAGTGCCTTTGGATAAGAAAGATGTCAAAGGAGTCCCCGTGGAGGCAGTCATCAATCCGCATGTCTCTTCTCAGTTGCTTAATGCTCAGAAGTTCGAGCTCGGCGACAGAATCATCTATGTCTCCGACACTGGTAAGGTTCCCAAGTTGAGCAAAGGCACGATTGTGGGTATCAACACTGAGGGCGAACTGACTTCTTTGTCGATTGTTTTCGACCACGCCCTAGTTGGTGGTAACAACATGGGAGGTAGATTGAAGACCAACCGAGGATCTGTTGTTGAGTCGTCCCAAGTTTTGAATATCACCGTGAGGCAGCTTGTGTACCACTCGAATGCTTCAAAGTCGAAGAGAATGCTCACTAATGCCGAGAGAAGTGCCCGTTTTCAAAAGAACGAAGACGAGAAAGTCCAAGCGAGAGAAGCGGCCCCCAATCATGGCAACGGCCAAGGCACCAAAAGTAGCAACGAGTTGTTGACTCTTTTGAAAAAGGGCTCGAAGGACGGAGAAGCCGAAAAGGCTACCGAATCCAAAGGTGACGAAAGATCCGCTCAAGAAGACGCAGAAGGAGCTGACGTCAAGGCTGACCCTTCGGCAATCAAGCAGATTTATGGACAAATCTACAACAATGTTATGTTCCAAGGCGCAGCGCCAGCACCCATGCCCGGCGCACCTTACGGTCAGCCTTTCCAGCAACCTGGTCCAGAATATGCCCAAGTCCCAGGGATCCCATTGCCTCCACAGTTTGTGCAGCAGCAACCACCAAACTATCCTGCGCAGCAGCCATATGTGGCCGGGTCTAACAGCCACCCCTCTTTTCGGCCCGAGTTTGCACCAGAAGATGGCCAAAACGAGAGCAAGCCAAGAGGTTGGGTGTCTGGAAGAGGCCGCGGTGCTGGCAGAGGCAGAGGCGGTGGCAGAGGAGGGCGTGGAAGAGGCGGTAAGCCTCAGGCTTAAGGGCTCAGGCCGGGACCATTGCGCGCTGACAACTTTGTCACAATCAAAAGCACACCTTAGCATAAGATGAGCCATGTACGTTAATTTGGACTATTTACAATGTCTACTAGAGGACGTTTCCAGATGTAAGACAAATACACCAGCTTACTTTTCCTTATACGAGGAGGGGTTATCACCGGGTAGATTCACAAGGCCAAGCGAATCCCAGTCGGATTCGGCCATCAACTGATTATCCATTCTGCACTTCAAATAGCCTTTTGCTAGGACCCGGCAGTTGGGCGCATTCTTGTTTTCAGTGTACTTCATGCACTGGAGGTAGTCCATCATTTGCTTCTTGCACTCACCAAAATGGTCCAAGGGAAACGAGCCTCTTTCAGGAGGCGCAGGGGTCCATGTCCTAAAACCGCCGCCTAAGGTTAGAACGGAGCAAAGCTATTTGGGAGGAGGTACATACCAGGGGAACCAGTAGCCATTTTGGCGTGCAGTGATGATGAGCCACCGCTTGAGGAGGCGGCGGTCACGTGCTGCGCACCGACCCTTGGCGGGTTCGCGGCGAGGGCACGAAAAAGCTGGCCACCCGACTGTCGCTTTCCTGCATGTGCCGTGCGTAATGGTGGAAATCCTTCAGAGTCGCGATTATGCCACGCCAGAGCAGAATGCGAGAAAATACGCAAACCATTGCGAAAGCCTCCAGCCACTCGACAACCATTAATGGGGGCCCTAAAAGAGATCCCTGAAGTTGCTTCATGTGCAGGCCTCGCGCAAAAAATAATATCCCGTCTAAGCAGAGTACGAGTAAAGCAGCTTCTTTGTTCTGTATAGGAACCGCCAGTGACTTCTACCAGCACGGCATTCATACTGCACTACACGCCTTTCCACGGCACTTGGACAGCCCTTACACGGCACTTGGCCACATTTGCCTGCATTTGCAAGGCATTCTGGTGGGCTGATTTCAAGAGCAAGTGACAACCGAACGAATGTTGCACCCGGTTTTTATGCCCAGTACGCTAGAACATGAGACGGGCCATAGGCATGCACGTGATCACATGCAGCAGTATCCGCTCTTGTTGCTCACGGCCAGGCACCGGTGGACGGTGGTGCGGTTCGTGCGCGCCTTCGCCCGGATAAAGTCGGCCGTGCCGCGGGCCAGCGGAGGGCATCGCATCGGCGAGCCCGGTGTGGTGAAGCTACACTCCAGGAGTCAGCAGAACAAAACCAAAGGGCCCTGCGGCATGTGATGCTATAGATATTTATCCGGCTGTCTTTGGTGTGCTTGTGATGACTTTCTCATATAGACATATTCTCATGCTGCTTTTGTCATGCTGCTTTTGTCATGCTGCTTTTGTCATGCTGCTTTTGTCATGCTGCTTTTGTCATGGTGCTTCTTCTCGTGGTGCTTCTTGGTTCGCATGTCGCTTCTTCTTGTCTCGCAACCTGCGCTCTCGTTACTCGCGGTCAAAATTTTGAATCAAAGTCCCTTTACTCTTCCCCGACTCGTTTTGACAACTCGTTCAAACTACTATGCCTGTCCATTATGCAGAACCAAACCTCTACGGGAATCGCACAATCTTGTGGGCATCGAACGCGGGAGGATATTAACCGAGCACACCAAAGTATGAGCACTAGAGCATAAAAAACACTAAGGCATAAAAAACACTACAGCACAGGAAACATTAGCACAATAGAAACTGGCGTCAGAAAACGTAACAGAAGAATCAGATGGCATCTGTTCAGCAGGGGCCAGCCAATTGACGCATTCAGAGGCGACGGGCGGAAAACAGCCCCAGATTCGTGGGTTGCTGACGCAGACGGTCTCCAAATGGTGTTAGGCACCAGCGTCCCCCAAAGGCCATGCGCGCGGGTATCGCCTAAGCCCGAGACCCCAGCTTTAGTCGCATGAGCCATGGCCGCGCGCAGTGCGCTTCCGTGGGGCCGTAGCTAAAGCGGAGAAGCGTCGCTGAAAATTGAGCGCGACACCGGTGTCGCATTGGCATTTTTTCCGGGCTGCGGCATATATATATTTCCACCCACCGTTCCCCCCACTGCCCCGCCGTTTTCCGTCCCGATGACTACCGAACTCCAAGCCAGAGAGATCTTCGAGCAGTTCGCTGCCGTCGAGCCGCAGTCCCAGGAAAAATACCTCCCGCTCCCAGAATTTGTTACGATATTATCGCCGGTTCCGGGCGACTTGCCCAAGCAGTCATATGCCTTGTTATACTTGATGGCCGACAAGGACCGCAAAGGCTATGTGAACGAGCTGGATTTTGTCTCCTTCATCGATGTTTTGACCTCTGATGACGGAGAGTTCAAGGTGATCTTCAACGGACTCGCCAAGAATCAAAAGAAATTGTCCTACGCCGACTGCATCGAGTTCTTGAACAAGTTAAACAAGTCAATTGACCCGCAGTACCAGATGAAGGCCCGAAAGTTGAATTGGACCTACTTGGAACGCTTTTTTTCTCCCAATGGAGAAATCGACTTCTTGGACTTCATTTCCTTGGTGAATTACTTGCCCGTGACCAAACTCATTGGCGGATTCGAGGTGGTGTCCAAGAGATCTGGCGTGATCAGCGGGGACGATTTTGTGTATTTGTTATCGACCAATCTCAGTCACAAGTTGTCCCCAAAATTGAAGAACAACTTGTCTACTTTACCCGAGTTCTTCCAAAAGACCCAATTCACTTTTTCCAACCTTCTCTTGGTATACAATTGCTTAAGTAAGTTGGACTTGGTCAATGAGGTAATTGCCAACACTCCTCCTACAACCTCCGACAAATCAGACATTATTCTCACCAAAGCTGACTTGCACAAGCACTTGAATGACCACTTGTTGAAGTCTGCCAACTTCAAGCCCATTTCCACCCACGAGTTGGACTTGTTGTTTTTCTTGATCAATAGAAACGAGGAGAAGATTCCAAGACGGGAGTTGATCTCCATCTTGAATCCAAATTACATGAATAACTCCAACACCTTGAGTCCAACGTTTGAGCATCCTGCTGCACAGCCCGTCAAGGATGACAACTTCCTGTTGTGGCCGATTTTCGACTCCATGTACTCGTTTTTCTTGGGCTCCATTGCTGGGTGTATTGGTGCTACTGCAGTCTACCCCATCGACTTGATCAAAACCAGAATGCAGGCGCAGAAGCACAAGGCTTTGTACGACAATTCGCTCGACTGTCTCAAGAAAATCTTGCGCAAAGAGGGTTTCAAGGGCTTATACTCTGGTCTTGGTGCTCAGTTGGTTGGCGTGGCCCCAGAAAAGGCCATCAAATTGACCGTCAACGACTTGATGCGTAAGATTGGTTCCGCAGAGGATGGGTCCATCACTATGCCTTGGGAAATCGTAGCAGGTTCCTCTGCAGGTGCGTGCCAGGTCATTTTTACCAATCCTTTGGAGATTGTCAAGATCAGATTGCAGATGCAGGGTGGAAGCTCTGCTGCAAAAACATTGAATCCCGGTGAGATACCTTACAAGAGACTTACCGCAGGCGCTATAATAAAACAGTTGGGCTTGAAGGGTTTGTACAAGGGCGCTAGTGCATGCTTATTACGAGATGTTCCTTTCTCGGCCATTTACTTCCCCACATATGCCAACCTCAAGTACCATTTGTTCGACTTTGACCCTACCGATCCAAACAAAAAGCATTCCTTAAGCACCTGGCAGTTGTTGGTGTCTGGTGCTATGGCCGGTGCGCCTGCAGCATTCTTCACCACCCCAGCAGATGTGATCAAGACCAGATTGCAAGTGGAGGCGAAAAAGGGAGACGTGAAGTACAGAGGAATCACCCATGCTTTTACTACGATTTTGAAGGAGGAGGGTGTGGCCGCTTTTTTCAAGGGCTCTCTAGCTAGAGTGTTCAGATCCTCCCCGCAATTTGGTTTCACGTTGGCATCATACGAGTTGTTGCAGAAGTTATTCCCATTGCACCCTTCCAATACCAAAGAGTCGAACTTCAAGGCGGTTAGTGGATACCCAGGAGTTTACGACTTGACCAACGATCAGGTCTACAATAGCAAGCCAAGAGTGATGTACTTCAATCAAGATCAGCTCTACAGACTGAATGGGTTAGCCTCGAAAAGCGGTTTGTCGAATGCCTTGATTACATTGCCCGCCTCCTATGTGTACAAGTCTTCGGATGCAATCCAAATTTTAATGGACGTGGACTACAAATTCGGCAATTTTGACTTTAACG
The DNA here is from genome assembly GCA_002370765.1 of Metschnikowia similis. NCBI lineage: Eukaryota > Fungi > Ascomycota > Pichiomycetes > Serinales > Metschnikowiaceae > Metschnikowia > Metschnikowia similis. Next base: position 62,605 of record NKZP01001075.1, read on the forward strand.
CTTACTTCAACTACATAAAACGCTAAACGGATGAGAAACCTTTTAGTTCGTCGGGCAGGATACTAACGATCTTTTCTGCGTGATGAAGAACCTATTTATGCCCCACAATACAGATGTCACGAACCCCTTATCAAGTAGATCAAATCCGATGAAGCTGAGGCGAACCTTATCTGTACTGGAAACACTTCTTGGAGTCAGACCAATACAAGTCACCTCCGAAAGGCACCAAACGAGGCCTTCCATCGCGTATCACCAAAGGTGCGTGCACAATAGACTTTTGTTCTGTAATACCCAAGGCAAAGTTGATAACCTTGAACACATCTGGAAGTTCCTCCACTAGTATATAGTCCCCGCTTTTATATATGAGAGGATGACTTTGATTATCGTTATGGATTGAGACGATCTGGTCTTCGCACATGCACTTGAAGGCAGGCACCCCAAGATGCCGTAGAATGACCTTATTTTGTGTCACAATTACCAATGTCAAAGTTGGCTTGAGGCCAGCAATCGGGGGTGTAATCACGATTAATTCGTGATGAAAGATCTGCGATTCGAACAGAAATTGCCTTGTCTTAAGACTTTTGCGGTCCACCAAAGTGAGCATCTTATTGGAGTAGAAGCACCAGATATCATTCCATATACGCAAGCCGCGAATCTCCAGGTCATGCTTATGATGCAGTAAAAGCTTGATGTCAACTACCCGGCCATGGTTCAAATTGTAGACCACCAGGTCCCCGTTACTTAAAAGAAGTTCCAAGTATGCATGGGAACCGACTTTCTGTAACGACCCCAAAACCCCTTTTAGTATGGGCGGGTCAGCATTCTGTAGTGTATATGCACCAGAAATGTCTAGCATGATTTGCCGTGTGTGATCTGTCACAGTGTATTTATCATTTTCTGTAGGAGTCCAGCTGGTAACAGAAAATAGTTTTCCAAATTGCACAAACACCCAATGATCAAGGCAAACGACATCGCTGGCCTGGTTGTCAACAGAGGGGTCTACCTGCAAATATGAGAAGAGGGAGTGGGTGTAGCTTGGCTTTGAACCATTCGCTTTTGCGTGGAATAGCTTGAGAATTGAGCCTTCAAGGATAAAGCATGTGTTCTCGTCAAAGCCTGACCAGATAGAGTAAGGCCGGACACTCAGGAGCTCGCTGTAATCTGAGAGGATATGATGAAAGATGTTTTCTGGGGCAAGCAAAGCCAACCGAACACGTAAAAACTGGTCACGCATGTCAGGAGAATGAGTAGCAATGTCTTGATTCCTGCTCAAGACACCTCTGGCAACGTCAGTGTCTCGTCCACGAGTCTTTCGTTTCTTGGCACTATTTGATTTGTATTTCTCACGTCGTTCCTTGGCACGGACTGCATTGTTTGAGTATGGCTTATTGAGCCTTTGGTCGCCGTTCACAATGCGAAAATACTTCTTTTTCTCCTCATCGAAGTAGAATCCCGGGAGTTCAGGTGCGCTCATGGAAGAGGACTTTTGATAGTGGCATTGCATGCGTGCGATGAGTGCTGGTGTACGGGTGCACCTAGTCGAAGTCGTACTCCGTATAAGACTCTTGAAAGGCCTTCTTGTTGATGTTGGAGACTTGAGCCTCTTCTCTCTTGCTCACGAGTTTCTCCTCAAACCCATTGGACCGGTCTATGCCGTCCCAAAAGTGACCCGCTTTTATTTGAAACCGATTGACGGGGTGGGCTCCTTTCGCATACACCGGGCGGCCTGTAGCATTCACCTCGCTTGTCGGGGCAACTGCTTTGTCAGCGAAGGAATTAACAGGATCGTCGAACTGCTTCTTTTGTTTCATGTGTTCCATGTACTCGCTATCTGTTTTGGAATAGTCAAAGCGGGTGCTCTTCGCTTCTCTCCGCACTTCTTGGGCCATGCGGATCTTGTCCATATCACCTGTGTTAATCTGCTTCTCCTGATGCAAATTCTCTGCCGCCTCCTTTTCCTTCAAAGCTTTCAATTCGGTCCGTTTGGCTTCTAAATCAACGATCATCCCTTTCAGATCTCTGTACACTGTTTGGTTGACTTCATCCGAAGGGTGATCTTTGGGCTCGGCTGATTGCTCTGACATTGACATTTTACCGTTATCAATTCTTTTGAAGCCTTTGTTGGGGGTGATTGGAGCTGTGCCGGAAACAAGCACTGGAGAATACTCGTCGGTATCGTCCTCCAATGTATTCACCTGGACTTGGTGAGGGGGCTCTGGGATGGCACCAAGCTGTCCGTGGATTACTATTCTGGTGGGCTCAGCATATTCAGTTTTCTTCTTGGCCTTTTTCTTTTTCTTTGACAATCTGGGATCCGCGGTGCCTTCGCTGCCGGAAAGGTATTTGGAGAGATAATCTGCTCTGGCGCCCATGTGGTAGGAGATGGAGATGAGAATCGCGATAATATGGACATTTCATACAGGACATACTCAGTATCTATTTTAATTGTTCACTGTAGATGGCTCACCTCCGTGTGAAGTTTTGCAATGAGCTCGCAAAGCTCCATAAAGAGTCCATATTGGCTTTTCACCACTTCGACCACATTGTAGATATTACCTTGTGCTTCGTTGCAAGCCTGTTCCAACCCTGACGTCACGGCCGCGCTCTCTGTTATTACTGCCTCGTAACTATTCAACAACTCTTTGTACTTCTGGATCCTCTTGATAAAGAACTCATTGAGATGAAATGAAGACGAAAGCTTGGTTCCCGGGGTGGAAAGCTGGATTATGAGCTGCATGATGTTGCTTACATCCTCCGTGAGCTCATCGTTCACAGATTTCAATGCTTTGAGTTGCTGGTCGTCCTGCCAGAGAGCTTGTTTGATGGAAAATATTTTGGTATGCAAGTATTGGACGTCATTAGGGATGGACTTGATTAGCTGGTCATGCTTGGGCATATCTGCATTTAGCGTGGTCGCAATAAGGTGTTGTCTCTCAATGTACGAGTCAAGCTGCTGCAATTCGTTCTTGTACTCCTGTGGAAGATCCAAAAAGCGAGTCATTGCTGTGAGTTGCGTCGCTTGTGCTTGAAGCTGCTGTTGCTGTTGCTGTTGCTGTTGCTGTTGCTGTTGCTGTTGCTGTTGTTGTTGCTGCTGCTGCCCGCCAAATAGGCTACTTGAGGTATTTGCATTGTTTCCGAACAAACCTCCAGTCTGCTGCAGTGTATTCTGATTTCCCCCAAAAAGATTGCTGGAAGTGTTGTTGGTGGAGCCACTCGCCCCTCCAAAGAGACCTCCTCCTGTCGAGGTTTGGTTGCTATTTGAGGTGCCGAAAAGTCCACCGGAAGGGGCAGCAGGCTTCAGCCCAAACAAACCCCCATTAGCATTTGAAGCACCAAGCCCTGTTCCCGTGTTTGAAGTCCCGAATCCTGACCCAGTAGTGTTTGAGTTATTGTTTGTAGCTCCAAAAAGACCACCTGAAGTACCATTATTTGAGCCGAATAGCCCGCCAGAGGGACCAGAGGAAGTATTCGTCTTGGGAGCCCCGAATAAGCCACCTGATGTCGAGGTGTTATTATTGTTTGTGTTGGTATTGCTCCCGAAGAGACCACCTGATGCTGAAGAGTTCTGCGCTGAATTGCCAAAGAGCCCACCCGACGCCGTACTTGAACCAGCGGCCGGTTTTTGGGCAGTGAAATTGCCTGGGTTGGAATTTCCAAAGGAAAACGTCGATTGTTGTTGGTTATTTGATGTCGAGCCAAAGAGCCCTGGCTTTTGGGTGTTACCAAACAGCGAGCCGCCAGCATTGGAGACTCCCGTAGCCGGGGCATTACTGGATCCAAATGAAAACGGCGAAGCCGTCAGGGGTTTCGATGCGCCGAACATAGGGGCGGGAGTGGCAGCAGTTGTTATGGTTGATGGACGGTTGTGAGAAATGTTGAGGTGAGGCGAAATTTTGTGTGGTGTACGGATGTACGGGCAATATGACGAGAGCTCACTATGGTTTGTTTCCTTATCTTCGTGGAGCTACGTCCGCGCCGGCTGTGTGTGCAGGAAGAAATCTGGTACCCAATTTCACCAAGAATGTCGCTCTTCATGGGGCTCTCCAAAATCAAACAGTGCCCCTATAAATCAACCTTCTAACACCTGTTGAGGGAGCTTGTTTATGATACATCTGTTCTACTCTGGTTTCATACTGGTTCTGTGTACAAAGGGCCCAATTTTCCATCGAGTATTCTCAATACTAAGTTTCCCCACTTCACCTTCCTCGACACTTTTACAAACATGAACATCGCAGGCCTGCTTATCTGAGGCGATGGCTCAATAAAGGCATTCGGGATCTCCCTTCAAGAATTGCAGACGTCGAGTAAAAAAGGCATGAGGAGATTTGACAGTGAAGCCAGGATAAGATCACTTTCGAGAGGTGCGACGTGGCACAACGAGGCGTCAAACGGTATGGGGAAAATGGCTTTTTTTGGGGGGGAAGGTGCGAAGATTTTGCGCAGTTGGGCAACGGCAGAGGATGGGCCGCGTGCCGGCCCCGTTAGAAACGGAATCGCGCCAATTTGCAGCCATTCCGCATAGGTACTGGTGTATTGTTGCAAAATACGCGCCAAGACCAGCGCTTATATACACGACAGTCACCCGTCTTTTCTCCGCGACTTCCACATCCAAGATCGCCCCTGCAAGCATTGGACACGAGGCTGAAATGATCACCAGCCGCCAGGTACTCGATGCAGTGGCGAACATCCAGGACGAACTCTCGAGGATCTCTGCGGTAGCGGGCTTCCTAGACTCGAAGCCTGATGGCGATACTGAGGACTTCCAAAAGAAGATTGTTTCAGAGTTCAATCAGAAACTAAGACGCATCAAACTGAACAACCGGGCTCTTAAAGAGGAAAACGCCGCGCTCAAGCTAAAGATCCGACAACTCCAAGCGCAGATCCTGGGAAAGGCTGTCTCCGCTGACGATGCCTTCAAATCAAGCGTGTCAATGGCTCCACCCACCAAGAGAACCCACGAGGATCGGGTGGTTATTCTATCCAGCCCCATCAAAAACGGAGACTCTGCTCCAGAAGTGCAAATGCCCAGTCCCGAGAAGCCAAGAAACAAGCAGACACCCGAGGTAGACAAGCAGTCTTTGATGGAGGACGAGCCACCAAAGAGCGATCTTACCAGCTCTCAGTTCAATGGTCTACCGACTCAATACTCTGACTCGAGCAGCCAAAATCATGGCTTAGCGGTTTTTGACCAGCAAGATAGGCAGAATGTATTCGCTGATATCAGTCCACCCAAGAAACAGAAAAAGAGCAAAGAGGCTGAAAATGAGTTCGTTGGTGAGGAAGTGGACAATCCGCGGGTGGTTGCGGATTCTCAAGATGAACTCGAGCCAGTCGCCGGAAAATCCCTTCCTCTTAGTATTTCCGATAGTGTGCCAAAATACCCTGCTCATTACACTGCGTTACAACGAGTAGAGTTCCTTCGGCTATACTACCAGGCGAAAAAGAAGGATCCGAGTTTCAGCATCGATCTCCGAAAAAATCCCATCTCGGAGAAAACGTGGGCACTCGATGATTTTGTCCCCAATCCCGATTGGAAACCCGCCACGAAAATGAACACCAGGCTCGGAACAATGACAAAACACCAAGAGAAAGCGTACCGAGACTTTTTCAATGAGGCTGGGCTTGGCAAAAGAATGGTGGGGCCAATTTGGGATAGTGATGACCGGGATGATGGCGATGATTTGAGCTGGGACCGTTCGCAGGTAATGGACAAATACCTGTCGCCGCCCGGATATATGACGGGAGATTTCGTTAGTACTCAAGAAGCAAAGGAGCAAAAGAAGGCCGCCAAGCACAAGCAACAAGAGCGCATCAAGCGACGATTCGCCAGTGTTTTGGCGCGCGGAGAATTCATCTTCTACGAGGAGATCTTGAATTTCTTTGTGCAGAGTAAGCGCTATACCAATGCGGAGCCCGCGTTCAGAAAGAAAGAGACATATTGACCACGGACTCAACTCCAAGGCTTGACGCCGGTGGGTTGGAAACATCTGCTTCATCCCCACAGCAGTGCGGTTATGTGCTTGGCGGGCGACATTCAAGGGACAGGTCGCAGGAAAACAATCAAAACAGACCTGTGTGAACACTTTTCACACTATGCGGGAGCGCCTGTTAGCCGGCGCCCGGAGGCACCAACAGTAGATATACCCTAGCACCAAGAGCACCTCCAAGACTTGGCACGGTCCAAGTATTTCCTTGTAGCAGACACAAAGTTCTGGTGCCCAAATACCAAGCGCTGCAACGGCTACACTCGAATCAATCATGGTATCAGGAGAAATAAATCCCCCCAGTAGTTTAAATGAATGGGACTGGCCTCGGTGATTGGCCCAGACGTTTGCGTTGTTTGTCTGCCTTGCTCATACAAAAAGTTATGCACCCTTGTTTCAGCACTATCGAAAAAAAACGCCCCCTTTCGGAAAATGTCGTTTAGGTGCGACATGTGCTCACCGCAGCACTTCCGCAATATGCCGCGCTTCACCACTGCTCTCCACTGCGCTTCTCAACTGCGCTTTCCACTACCCTTAGGTGCACCTGCCACGGCACTCTTCATCACTGCCCCAACCTCCGCCATTGCACGCAGCTACAGCTTGTAGCAGCTTTAACCCATCCTGGCATGTATACAGGATCTCACTGGGACACTGTCACCTGCTGCACCCTATCATATAGTGGCCGGTCCACGTCGGTCATCATCACAAGCAGGTGCCGTGATGGCTGGTGGCCAGGGTGGAGTATGCATGGTTTTTCATCCCGCGATCGTGTGCCGGAATAGATGGGCGTGGGTGCAGGCCGGCGTCGTTTTGGCAATAATATGGGTGTGTATTTTCGGCCGTAGTGTATGAGATTTTGGCGTGCAAGGTGTAGTGTGTGAGGCCTCGTGCCAGCTTGCATTCACTGCGCTACTCAACGAAATCTACCCGACTATTTTTTTTCTTAACGCTCCCAGACCCCAACCCCGAATTTGCCATTTTGTAAAGGGTTTCCATTTCCCGCTTGTTCTATTCCCTTTGCGTTTTCCCGTGAATCCGCCGAACGTGTCCCGCTCACGGCCGAGACTAGAATCATCTTGCTTGATTTGGTGTATTCCATTTTCCACTCCACAGTCTCACCCACCCCACGCTCCACCCATCGAATCTGCAAGAAATCTGCTCGTTGGCGGCGCCTCAAAACCTTAATACCCGATTGACGTCAACACTCCCGAGATATTCGGATTTGTGTCTTTTTTTCCGGTAGACGTCACCATCGCAACCCAAGTCCGCCAGCTAAAGCGGACCCAGTGGATAAACACTAATCAGTGCCTCCCTTTCCAGGTGCTCCTTTCACAATGAACCAAGATGGCGAGCTAATTTGTACCTTCAAGCACTCCCATAACCTGTCGATCAACTCTGCGTCCTCGATATCTGAGCCCACGACCCCGCCCACATCTCACTACATGTCCAGGCAAACCCATATGTGGGATTCTTCCAAAATCACCGGTAACTTGAGTTCCCCCATCTTCAATATAGACCCAGGTTCCCATGTTATTCCCATCCACAGCTCCCATGTTCTCCCTATCCACAACTCCCATGGGCGCTTCAACCGCAGTTTGTCTACCGATTCCTCATCCGACAAGGAAAACCAGGGCTCCCCTGGCAACTTGTTGAATCTGAAGCTATTCCATTGGGAAAAGATCGATAAGGAGTACTTATTGGCCATGAGCAAGACTCCATTGCCTGATTTGAGGGGTGGCATCATGAAATTGGCCAAAGACCAGCACGGGTGCCGGTTTCTACAAAAAAGGATCGATGAGCATCTGGTGCCTAGCTCCCAGGCACGGCTCGCCAACTTCGCCATCATCTTTGAGGAGGTTGAAAATAATTTGTACGAGTTGATCATCGATCCTTTCGGGAATTACTTGGTACAGAAGTTGATTGATTACTGCGACGAGTCGATTCTCAACAAGTTCATGGAGGCCTTAAGCCCCAACTTGTTCCAGATCTCCATCAATCAACATGGAACTCGCGCTTTACAGAAAATCATTGATAAGTTGTCCAATGATTATCAATTGTCACTCTTGGTTAAGGGTCTTTTGAACTTTATCATCGAGTTGATCAAAGACTTGAACGGAAACCATGTCATTCAGAAGATCTTGAACAAGTACTCCTCCGAGAATTGTCAATTTATTTATGACTCCATCACTCAAGATTTGTTGGTGGTGGCCACTCATAAACATGGCTGTTGCGTCTTACAAAAGTGTTTGAAACATGTCAATGAAGCTCAACGGGTGAAGTTTTCCAACGTGATATTGAAGTACCCAAATTTCGCGCGACTTGTTAATGATCAGTTCGGGAACTATGTTTTGCAGTACTTGATATCAACCAACTCCATTGATGTGAACAACAGGTTATTTGAAAACATCGTCGAGTGTGGCATTTGGGGTCTATGCACCCTGAAGTTCTCGTCCAATGTCATTGAGAAGTTTTTGAAGAACTGCTACGCCAATGAGTACAGTGATAGGTCAAAAGTAGATCTGTCGCCTTCGCTGGAAGGTATATCATTTTCTAACTTGAAGTTCACTGCTATTCATTGCATTCTCAATTCTGATGTGAACAAGATCGTGAATGATCCTTATGGCAATTATGTGATCCAAACCCTCATTGACATATTGATTCACCCACAAGGGGTGTACTTTACGGAGTCTAGTTCCGGCGAAAGAGTCATTTTACCTGCATTGGGAACTCTTTTGGACGAGTACTTCCAGTCCTCTATCGACACTTTGCAAGTTCAAATTATCAAGAAGTGGCTCTACAATTGTCTGATCACGTCGCCTTTCGGCAAGAGAATCCAAATGAAGATAAACGCCATCTTGGGCGGCTCTGCAAAACCAGCTTCGAAAGTCACTGCGAAAAATGCCTGGAGATCCTCCCAGAAACAGCGGCATATTCCTTACCATAAGCGATCTGGCTTCGACGACTATGACCTTGCAAATTCTTTCGATTCTTCTAGCGGAGGCGAAGGTTACCAGTTCAGCGAGTTAAACCAGTCGATGTCGAATTTGAATATGAAGAATCCTGCGAGGGAACCACAGTCAATGGTATTTCAAGGCGACTTTCCAAAGCATATGAACCAACCTTTTTTGCAGAGAAACTATATGGAATTTAAACATTTCGATCCTCAAAATCAGTCGCGCCAGGCCGTCATGAGAAATCAAGGTCAGCCTTTGACTACGGTGAACGATTCAAATCATATACACGCGAACTACTCCAATCATGCGCATTATACTAATCATAACGCCTTTGGCGTCAATGTTCCGGCGGCAGCCCTTGAGTGCAACAAAGATGCTCTATACCCACGGCAGCATTATTATGCGTCTATGGGCTCTTCGATTCTCAAGAACTCCCAACCCGGACAGGTGAATGAAAACTCGCAATTCTTGCGTCATTATCATCATCAGCCAGTCACGGAACAGTACCTGGCCTTCAACTTCAACCCGGTTCCTAGCGTTGGACGGAAGCAAATGGCTGGCCATCCGAAAACAACAGGTGAATTCGTGGCTCAGAAGTACCACCAAAATCCTTTGCCATATAAGCATTCCACCGGCCCAGTCTACGAGCTCGCTGCAGTCGAAGGTAATGTTGGCACAACAATCAACCAGAGCGAGCGCCGTTACCCGTCTTTTGGGTAGGTCTTGAGCTTGTCATTCGGCTCGGCCTACACCAGCAGGCGAGTGAGCTAGCGGGTTATCACATCTTACTTACATAGTCTCACGTTCAATTGAAATGCATTTCTTTTAAGACCGCTGTCTTTTGACTCTATCCCACGTAGACCCGGACGATCTTTTTCTAGAGGTTCCCTCCTTGAGATTTCTTTTATTGCTGAACATGGACCAATCCTCACCAGCAAAATGGTTGACTCTCTCCGCCATTCTCTGCCGGTGTGTTTTCTTGGTGGCCGTGGTGGGCAAGCGGGTGAAGTTATTCTCCTCATAAAGCTGGACTTCCTTATCCTTTTGTTTGTCCTTTCCGGTCCTGTCTCCTCCCCTGCCGTTATCCATGATGGTGGAACCAATGGAATTTTCTGCCTGCGGCAACTCGGAATTCTCGGCCAAGTACTCCTCCATACTCTGAAGTTTTCTGTTCGACTTCTTGCCTGTTCCACGATCATTGAAATTAGAAGGTGGCGCAACAGCAGAAATTTTGGGCGGCTGGTATTTGTCTTCCTTGCCAGTGTCGTCAGCTTGCTTCCCTTTGCTGCCAGTTGTCTTGTGTTTGGGAGCCATCTTGGCTAACGCCGAAGCGTCTGGTTTATAAGAAAGAGCATCATCTGAATCCTCCGATTCAGATTCCGACTGGGATCCGGGATCCGAAGCAGATACGCCGTGCTCCTCAGCCAAGGCCTGCTTTTCCTGCATTTTCTGCTCCAACCTGGAATTTTCCTCCTCCATTCTATGAAACGCTCGGACCATTTTATCTAGCTGGTACGACAACTTCTTTTCCAATGGCTTGATTCCTTTTTCCAACGTGACCCGTTGCCTGATGGCTGATTCCACTGCTTTGGATTTGACCTGTTCGGCGGCCGGCCCGTTCTGGAGTCTTTCAAGATGAGCCATGATTATCAACGCCAAGTCTTCAAGGTATGACAATAGCGAATTGCTCTTCAACGTCAACAAAGACATTCCTTCCAACTCTGTGTTAGATTTCTGCAACACCTGCTTGACCATGGTGGGAATCAAAAGATCAGCCTCATCGACGAAAGTATTTTTTGTGGAATCCACAGACTGGCGCGTCTGTTTCAAGGATGCAATGATTGCAGTGAGGTGCTGGTCTAATGCGGACATTCTGTGAACCCTTCAAGATGGTTTTATATGTCGTTTGAAGGATAGCCCAAGATGACTGGAGTAGGCGCCTGGTGAGAAAAGAGGATGCGCATCGCGAAAAATGTACATACAGAGAGCACCACCAGACGTGCAGCTTTAGCGGCAAATCACAAGCCAAAGCCGGGGACGTATCTTGCTGCATAAAGCAGTGTGCATTTTGAGTGTCCAAGGCGCCAAATTGTACCAGGGCTGCTCATCGAAATGCCAGTTCTGCATGTAGTCGACCCCTGCCCCAAACCTCCAAGCTCCGATGGAAGTAAGGCCCAGTTGAAAAAACAGAAATAAGGCCGGCACAGATACACTTGACGGTTGCAAAGTTTGGGATGTGAGTCACCACACTCAAAAAACCAAAGTGGGCATTTGTTTTGTTGTTGTTGTTTGTTGACCTCTCGAGGTGTACGGATGCGTTTTAGGGCATCGCATCTTTTTTTGACTCCACGAATTTTCCCCTTCTCTCCTGACTACCGCCATGCCTCAAAACGAATATATTGAGCAGCACATCAAGCAGCACGGTAGGCGTTTAGACTACGAGGAGAGGAAGCGGAAAAAGGCCGCCAGGGAGGGCCACAGAGTTGCCAAGGATGCCCAGAACTTGAAGGGATGGAGAGGCAAGCAGTTCGCCAAGAAGAGATACGCCGAGAAGGTGGCCATGAAGAAGAAAATCAAAGCTCACCAGGAGTCCAAGGTAAAGGGCCCGGCAACACCTAAGCAGGATGACGGAGAAGCATTGCCAACATATTTGTTGGACCGTGAAACTAACAACACCGCTAAGGCCATTTCATCCAGTATCAAGCAGAAGAGAATGGAAAAAGCAGACAAATTTTCCGTGCCACTACCAAAAGTCAGAGGCATTTCTGAAGAGGAAACCTTCAAGGTTATAAAGACAGGCAAGTCCAAGTCCAAGTCGTGGAAGAGAATGATCACAAAGCACACATTCGTGGGAGAAGGCTTCACGCGGAGACCCGTCAAGATGGAGAGGATTATTCGGCCTTCCGCTTTGAGGCAAAAGAAGGCCAATGTCACCCACCCTGAGTTGAAGGTCACCGTGTTTCTTCCTATCCTAGGAGTCAAGAAAAACCCACAGTCCCCCATGTACACTCAATTGGGAGTTCTCACCAAGGGTACCATCATTGAAGTCAATGTGTCCGAATTAGGATTGGTCACTGCCGGAGGCAAGGTTGTATGGGGTAAGTATGCACAGATTACGAATGAGCCAGATAGAGATGGATGCGTGAATGCTGTGTTGTTGGTCTAGGCTCATACATGTCACGTCACGCATCTTTTCTTTTTATTTCTGATTTTCCTTTGCATACTCACAGTGTTATAGTCATCGCTATCCAATATAATTAACGTTCGTAAAATGCATTGTAATATTTAAAAGTTTTGATTGGTCAATCCGCCTCCTTGAAAAGATCAGGGCAATGGATGGATACTTTACCGAGAGATCTTAAGCCACAGTTGATGATGAGCTTGGCATTCTCCCGAACGATTTCCCATTGGCTTTTGAGTAGCTCCGTCCCCACCAAGAGGCAGAGCCCGCTGATATTTTGTTTGCATGTGATTTTTTGTAGTAGGCCACAGTATACGGCCACGGCCTCATGTGGTGGTACCTGCCCGCCGTTGCCATTCTTACAATGGAGCAAGTAATCTGCAGTCAAGCCCTGGTTGAGAACATGTGCTTTGAATTCCTCCCGAATACGAAATAAGTACTCATATCCTCCCTCGGCAACGAAACCGTTTATTCGCTCCATGTCCATCTTGTCGGGCAGTTGCACGTCCAATCCGGCGTCTTCGAATTTAGAAGACTCAGCCCCACATACGCTGAATGTATAGCACCAAAGAACTAACATGGAGACACTAATTGGGTACATCATATCGTAGTAGTCCCCATCAACCGACCACGAGTATTTTGCATTGAACAAAGCGGCGCTTTCGTTGGGCTCCATTGGCTTCAACATTAAGCTCCACAAAAGCCAGTAACAGTGGATCACACTCCGGGTGTTACTCATATCACTGCATTGCGTGTTCGATTTTTGCCAAATCGTGGTCAATTTTCTTTTGACGATGTTGTAGTCCTTCGGAGTTGCTTTGACGCTCATGTTCTGAGAGGAGCCGCCAAAAATGGCAATATCATAGTGGTTGACATCCGACAATCCGATGATGTGCAAGAGGTGGTACATCGGGAACCAACATTGTCCTTTTTGCACTGGGAAAGAAGGCTCTGAAGGCCCTTTCGCATTGGAAGCATCCCAGACCTCACAATAATCCAGCGCCTTGACTATAAACTCCTTCCAATACGCACTTTTCATTGATCTTGAATTTGAAATCAAGAAGGTGAAACTGGTTTGAAGTTCGGCTTGTTGGACTTGGTGCATTACTGAGGTGATGCCTCCAAACAAAATCGCTCTCGTAAACACAGACAACTTTCTGCAAGAGTAGTTCAGCCGCGATGCTTTGATGAGTTTCTTGAGAGCACTAAGAAAATTCATACCTGCCCGCACACCCTCCAAGGAGCGAGAGTTGCCCCCAAAAGAGGTGTACTTCTGAAGGCTTTTCTGCTTCTTCAACAACTTCTTGAAGGAGCCATTCACCTCATCGCAATCCCACAATCTATCATCATCACAAGGAAGATTCAAGAATTGAAGTTGAAAGAAGGGAATTTGAGGATTATGGCGGAATTTGATGTAGTCCGTAATGTCCAAGTAAAAAGTCATAAACGTGATTCGCTTCATGGATTCGGATTCCACCCACTTTTCGAAAAGGCTTGAGTCGTTATCGATGGCCTCGTTGGCATCGACATCTATTGATACCCCCGCGTCCGAATTCTCTTCTTCACTTCCACTGACGCCACTATCAGCGGAGGACGAGGTTCCATGCTTCTGAGAATTATCAGGATTTCCACCTAGAAATGGCGACCGCCGCAACAATTGAACAGTTGTTCCATGGTGTATATGGGCGCGCTCATGCATATGTCTCAGTAGGTAGTTCTTCTCGCTCCATTCTAGCAAGTTCAAAGTCTGTAGCACCCAAACACTGATGGGGGTTTTGAATGCCGGATGTTGAAATAGCTTAAACCGTAATGGCTCCGCTATGAGCATGCAAAATTTGAACTCGGGGATACTCTTGCGGTCCAGTGGAGTCTCTGCCGATGAGACGCAGTACATGGCACCGACGCACATCATAGCGAAAACCAATAGAGGTTGAGCTGTTCTGGTATCAAAAGAAGGCCGATGCAAGATGGAGAATTTTGGATGGAACACCACCCAATAAGCATGCAAGTAGTAGGATAAGCGGTTGGCAAGATCAAGGGGCCCTTCAGTTTCGAGATTAGCATCGAAGAGTCCTTGTATATTTTCACGTGAAATATCAGAAAACTCCTCAAGCCAAGAATCTAGAATTACTTTATCCACATATAAGTGGGCATTGTGCTTTAGGTTGACGCGATGAAAATGATGCTCGAGTCGCTCAGTCGGAGACAACTTTGTTGGCTCATTGAGAGACTTTTCCGATACGGATTGTGGAGTCAGCGACTCATTGGTGTTTGTTGGGGAGCTTGATGCCGCAGACACAAACTTGAAAGCGTGGTTCACGGGAGACGCGTTGAAAGCCTCTTCCAAAGGGTTATCGTTGTTCAGAAAGTAATTCAAGTCTTGAAGCCCAACATTAAGCACGGGGTCCACGGCACTTTGCGCAGTTCCATACTCCAAGTTACTCTCAGAAAACGTGTTGCGTGTGCTCAAGTAAGGCGGATTAAGTGGCGACGGAATGCCACTGCCCAGAGTCAAGTCAGAAAATGAGGCTGAATTATGACTAATGTTGGGGATTTGGGGTCGGTCATTTCCGGGGTCTGAAGACTCCATGAAGAGCCATGATAGCACGTCGTTCGAAGGCTGGGGCATGTAATTGCGCATCAAGTCATGAGGGTTGACGGTGTTGGGATCTAAAGGGTTGAGATCAGTGTGATCATATGAGTGAGATTTCGGGGGAGGATAAAATCTTTGGGCGGCATTTTGCACGCCTGGATGTGAAGATGACTCTTGCGAATTCTGATAGGGCAAGTCCACTGAAGAGGAGCTATAAGGGTACTGTGCCTGCTGCTGATTGAAGTGTATCTGGTATGGCTGGGGGTACACCTGATAAAGGGGCGAGTTTTGGCCCTGAGCATTTGCTTGGATTAAAAGTGGCTTTTGATAAGTGGAGTGGAGTGCCGGCATTTGGTTTGTAGGTGTTTGACTTGGGGGAATTTGGTTTATGGGCATTTGGTTTATGGGCATTTGGTTTGTATGCATTTGGTTTGTATGCATTTGGTTTGTATGCATTTGGTCTGTATGCATTTGGTTTGTATGCATCTGGCTTCCGTATGGATATCCCGGTTGAGCGATTCCGGTGGGCGTTGCTTGGTGTTGCCCTTGTAAGACAAAATTATTATTCCCCGCCGCAGCTGTTTTGTCCGGACCATGTGCCACAGGGTGTTGTTGGCTCACAGATTCGACCGGGCTTGAGAATATAGGGTCATGGGGCTCCTCCTTGATTTTGATTTTGTCTAAATTGCTTTCAGCCTCCGGGCGCTCCACGATTTCGTCTTCTGGCTTCTCACTCAAGTGTCTCCTGAGGTGTCTCTCTCGTAGGTCCTTTCTGACAAAAGTCTTGCCACATGTCCGTTTCAAGCCTTTGTGGCTAGTGATGACGTAGTCGCAAACATAGACTTCTTTTGGTTGATGGTTGAGATAATGCCGTGCAAGATGATCAGATCTGTTGAATACCTTTGGGCAACTGGAACAGGCATATGTACCCGCATCGCGCCGCTTCTTGCGCTTGGGCTCTTGTTTCGAAGGGGGCGGATGCTCCTTCCTTTCGACCATTTGGTTCACCTCTACGTTTGGGGTATCCTTACGTGTAAGTGGGGTGAACTGGCTCGAGATTGGAAAATTATTGAGCAATCGATAAGTGCGGCTATACGATGTCTTGAGTTGTAATGCGCGAAAGATCTTCTCCACTTCTGACGTAGAACCTGCCTTGGCATTGGAACGCGCCCAATCACCTTCGGTTAGGTCTGAGGGTGTACACAAAGAAAGCCGCACCTAGCTCTTTTCCCCCTTCAAGATGTGACAAGCCTGAGCGGCGTTGCATTAATCGTAGCTCTTGCATTCTCCAATGCATTCGGTCACACAAGGAAATCGGCCACTTTACCCGACGCAGACTTCATCAGTAAATCGAAGAGATTTTTTCTTTTTGACAAATCCGCAGAGCGGCTCTCCTCGGTTACACGTGTCCGACTCATCGCCCAATGCGTCACTGCTTTGAAAGTCGAGGTTTTTCCGAGCATTATCGTCACGTATCCTGAGAAGCCCCATCTGCTTGTACAAGTCTTGTGAATACCTCTCGATCCCGTTTTCTAGAAGACTTTGCATACAGTCTAGATCGTTGAGAATATTCTTCTTCTCTAGTTTCTTTTTTCGCTGCTTCATCAATTCCCATTTATAGGTGTAGAAGAACTTGACAAGGTTCATTCTCACCGCCGCCTCTTCCAACTCGTTGTAGAAACGCTCGGCAGAGGTAAAGTAAGAAAACTGCCGTTCTTCGCCCAGATCACAGTACATGAGCAAGATTTCAAGGTCGATTTCTAGAAACGACTCATTGTTGAGCGCCCATATGCCAACGAATTTGTCGTAGATCTCCGGGTTGTTTATTTTCTGGAAAGCTCGGCTGAAAGTTATTGATTCAATGACAAAGTCTTGGAACTTGTCGAAGTTCAGGCTTTCGATTTTCTCAATCAAGTCTTGGAATACGTCGTGGAGCAACTCCTTTAGCTCCCCACTGCCCCTTAGCTCTTGGAACTCCTCACATATGATCTCTGGATCGGAAGATTTGAATTCCTGAAGAAACAAGTTGGTGCAGAATATCACTGCCTCTTTGATTGCCTCCGAATCATCGTTTCTGTCCGAGCTCGTAGGCTCCCTCTTCGAATAGGTCTGAGTGAACTTATCTCGGAGGTATACCGACATTTTCTCGTTGAGCATCTGGTTGAAACTGGAAATAGCCGCAACCTCTTCGGGGCGAGGTCCTGGCTTGAGACTAGATATCGATGGCATAGAATCCACCGATTCAGACGACCCCCTGACGCGGTCTTGGCCGCCATCTCTGGCGCTCCCCAAATCATAAATGCTCGTGCCCATGTACAGATTTGATTGCTGGAAAGCTATGGGGGAGCTTCCCAGCTCGATATCCAGGGACAGGTCGAAGCTTTGGGACGGGTGCATCAGAGCGATGGGTGGCGGGGTCTCGGTGGTATAGTTGTGAATTGGGCCATCTTCCTCTATGTAGCCACTCCCCGGGTCCTCTCTTGCGTCCTCCATTGAGTATTGCGGCCTCAGGTGTGCGGCATAGTCTTGCACTGCAAACTTTACCGACACCCGCACAGAGTGCTTTGTGTCGTGGAGAGCAAAATTCGTACATTGGTTCAAGGGAAACATGCAGGGACCGGATTTGGTGGCTTGGGCCTCTTGCTTGGCCTTGATGCACTGGATATTGGATTGCGGCCTGCCGACTTCAGGGTTCTCGCGCCGCTCCTCCGCGGGGCTTACTCTCCATGTCTTCGCCCCATCACCTCCGTATGTTCCGGCGGGGTGCCCTTTAGGGTCGCCGGCAGCACCTCTCGCAAGAGCCAGATTGTGTTGATGAATAAAAGATCGGATATGACTGTTCATTGACATGATACCTTGAGCACGCGGCTAGGTTAACCATAAGCTTCGGGGGGAACAAATGTCATTTACAGGAATGTCCATCGCAGCATAATCCCGCCACGTGATGGCCGGTCTGTGCGCAGTCTTCGCCAGCGGCTGGGCCATTGGTCTTGGTTCGCGGCCCGTCAATACTAGAATTTCTTCGATTATGCACGTCGCGTAAGCCAAGCAGATACGCTTATTGGTTTGCCCTGCGGAACATATCGCCAATTCTAAGCATGGCAACCCGGGGGCCTTTGGGGTGAAGTTTCCGCGCGGTTACACGCCGTTGGGACAGATTACATTGTTGAGGTAGCCCTGGCTGGGGCCTTTCCACTCGGCTCGAGCTCCTGGCGGGTGCCGTCGCACGTGCGGCGTACCCCCGAGCCAATTCAATTTATTCCCCTTGGCACTTTAATCCATGAGCCGACGATACGAAAAGACATGCTCACTTTTTAACGGTGCTATACTTCTATCGTACGCTAACACGTAGCTAAATACCCCAACATTAGTCATGGCGAGCCAACACTTTGGCTGAGACTATAGCAAAACGAGCTTACAATCCAAAATGGGCCGGAAGTATAATCGGTCGAAATAATCAGGCAATCCGCAAGACTTGATATATGTATGCCTTAAAGGCGTGAGAAGTGCCTTTAGGTGCTCTGGCTCTCAGGTACTACCTGGGTCGTTCGTGGCAGGAGCGGTGTTGGGAGTAGAGTTTGCAGTGGTGCTGTTAAACGTATTGTTCGGCTGCCGGAGACGCTGGATTATGGGAATGGCACTGAAGGTTCCCATTGGCCTTCTGAAAG
Source organism: Metschnikowia similis (assembly GCA_002370765.1). Classification (NCBI taxonomy): domain Eukaryota; kingdom Fungi; phylum Ascomycota; class Pichiomycetes; order Serinales; family Metschnikowiaceae; genus Metschnikowia; species Metschnikowia similis. Next base: position 80,985 of record NKZP01001075.1, read on the forward strand.
ATTCGCCGGCCAATTGGGATAACGGAAACTTGCGGGTCATTATTAGCTCGGGGTCCGGGGATGTGGTTGGTTTCGACGGGGCCAATGATGCAGGATACGACGGGGTGGCCCATGCTTGAGGGACTGCCGTGTCGGTTAATGGGGTAATCAGAGGGTTGAAGGGCTTCCTGAATGGGTTGAACACGTCAGTCAGATGCTTGGCGATGTGCTCTATGAGCAAGTCTCGATCGTCCACAAAGAGAAAGTTGCAGTTTGCTTTGATAACCGCCATTTTCTTGGTAATCGGATCTGTTTCGCTGAGGGACTCAACCTCTTTTCTGCAGAGCGGGCAGCTGACATGCCCATTCAACCACTCTATAATGCACGGCTTTCCAAAGACGTGACCGCAGTTGGGCATGGCCACGGGGGTATGCCCGCACTTGGAAGGGTCCACAACCGGAGGGCTCAGTCTATTCAATTGTGGAAACATATCGTTCTGAGTAATTGGGTCTCGAGTGATGAGCCTCACGGGAGGCACGCGGATATGCGAATGTGCACCGGCGTCCACTGGCAAGAGCAACGAGGGGTCGTTGAACTTGTACGTGAGCCTCTGCGAAGAGACCGGCAATCCTTGTTTGGACAAGGGTTCGGTAAGCGCATCTAACTTGACCCCTTGGGGACACTCTGCTTCAAACAGCTCCTCGAGCTGGGGGAGCTGGGCCTTCTTGCCGCCGTCGCTATGGCTGGAGCTACCGCAGTTGAACTTCTTCTTCTTGTTCTGTTCACTGACGTACGGGTCGTAGCATATCGGGCATGTCTTATCAGGCAAGTCCTCCACCGCCATGTCCCGGAGAGAGGCGATGGCATCCTTGGAGGCCACCTTCTTGTTGTTGCGAATGCCGCTGGTGGCAAAGGCCCGGTCAATGATATCACGGAACCACTGCGGCATTTCTGCGTTGTTGAGGAGATTGCCGTCAAGATCCGTTTCTATAAGCGTGGAGTTGAACAAGCCGTTTCCGAGTGCGCCATTCATTGTGGTTGAGGGTGGCTTGATGGTCTGAGGCCTGGCGCCGCTGGGGTTCACTGGCTGCTTGTAGTATTATGGGGCCGGCAACGTCCTGGCCTGGGTATAAGTAATGTGGAAGAAGAGAGGTGGTTGAATCACGGAGCGTGGAGCAACTAGATTGGGGCGTGGCAAAGCGTGCGAGTACTGGATTGGCGCGTAGAGTGAGTACATTGCAGCTCGCACCGCATTGCATATTCTGTCAAGGAAGTGGAGCGCTGTTTAGTCAAGGGAATAGTGCCCCTCCTGAAGTTGGGGTCTTGTGTGGGTCATTCTGCCTGAGGTCTTGATCATAGTGCTGAATTGATCTCTGATATTTTCGAAGGTTGTTCCTGCAGTTGTCCAGCATTTAATTTGTAGTTTCTCATGGATTGACCCGGTCCATTACGAGGTGTGACACTGTAATGTTGCCAGTCGAACACTCCAAGTCTCGGACGTTCCTAGTATCCTGACTATTTCCGACACCTGGAAAATCCTATAACGACTTCTTTTCTAGTTGCTTTTGCCTCGTCACAAATGAGCTTTCCAACCGCTCCACGGCCCCATTCATTAAACCCAGGCCGCCTTAGTGAAACACCTTACCAACGAGAAGCTCTCTCAAAAAGGAAACCTCGGAATTGCCGTGGCCATAAGCCACGAATCCCCAGATAAGGTGAATAACCTTTTTGAAGCTGCTCTCGCTCATTACCCTTCATACACACCGCATTGTGCAACCACAAAAGTATACCTTTCGCCGACAGTGGAGGAGCTAATGCATCATTTTGACCAGGAGATCAACCGGTCTTCGCAGTATAATAATGTGTTAGCCGGGACTGAATTAGTGGGAAGTGCTCTCAAACATGTGCAATCTCCGTCTATCCAGTTTCTTCAGTCTGTCCTGTCTCAATCTATTCAATATGTCGAGCGTATCCAGTCTGTTGTATCCTGTCTAATCACATGCACTCACTGTGTTTTACTTGAGAACGACCAACTTAAGCTTTCTTAATTGATCCTTCGATCGGTGGATTTAGGCTGGCCTGGACGGAGCTACTCTTTTTTAGGTACGGTTCTCCCTGACTGATGTGGAGGCGACCATGAGAGAAGCCTTTTCGTCTTACCAAAATCCTAATTGAGCTACGTACAGCAAACCTATTTGTCCAGAAAAATTTTAGTCTATGTGCCTACCAAACCGATGGTAAATCAGATGCACCGCCCATGGTGCAAAAAGCCTACTATATGCGGTAGAGGCGGACTGGTAAGAGCCCTCGCCATGGTCGCGGTGTATCACTCTGGTCTAAACTGTCTCTTGGCTGCGATTCATCTGTCATTTGAACTATTCAACTACCGATTATTGCCCCCTCAACTACCAAGAACTGCCAGACAGTCAAACTCGTCGGTTCACTGTCATAATCATCCACCCAATAACAGTCAAGAAGTACGAATGCGGGCAAGACTATTTCTAATCAGTCTATTTGGTCCAAATACTCTGGACTACCTAGCCGCTAAGTGGATGCTGACCTCGTGGCTTCCCGGATTCTCTAAGCAGTCCACATTAAGTAGAGGACGAGGGTCGCATTGGCAGAAACCCAAATCTCAACCCTCTTTATTTCTTTGGTGCAACTGATGCACCATGGAATTGGACCGCAGCACCCGAGTGAATTGGGCCTGGTCTTTTAATTGCAAAAAAGGGCCGTGGACTGGAGAGCAAAAGGCAGACTCTGGAGACCAGCCGGGCGCTGCGGGCCTGAGCTCGCACGAGTCCTGAGTTGGTATCGGCCTGCTCTCTTTACCCAGCACTGAGTGCTGCGTAAAGATTTCATCCTGAAGTACATGTACATTTCAGAGGTACCAAGGTGCCACCCTCCGTGGCCTGCACCTACGAAAACTTCGCCAGGCCACAATCACACCATATGCTTCATGGCTCGAGTCCCATTATAGTGGCATCGGTCATTCGTTCGACCCAAGCAACACTGACAGATTCCAGTGGTTGCAATTGCAAGAATTTTTTGCGAAAGATTTATCTTCTTCGAGTAGCCTTCAACGAATTCTTCTCATTTTAAAAAGGCCGTATTTTTGCAAGGAAGGTTTTTCGCAAGGCAGAACTTTCGAGCAGAGACACTAGTTTTGCACGCATGCAAGACGAATCCAAGAAGGATTAAATCAAAATGAAAATCTCTATGCACCGTTCTCTGCGATATTCTCGCACCTTACATGTATTGTTGTTTGATTCCAGTCACCAAATTCTGCCTATCGGGAGGTAAAGAGCTGACTTGCTCTGGAGTCAAGTTTAACACCTGGACGATCATATCCACTTGATCAGGAGGCGCATTGGAAAGTTTCATTTGCGTCAGGAGCGGAAGCCCGGGCCATCTGCCTTGGTGGGCGTTTGAGGTTTGGTACATATTCTTTGTAGGTGCGGCTGGTAACGGCATGTCTGCTTGGCCAAATCCTTGGCTTGCAGCATTGCCATACCTTTGGCCCTGTGGCGGCGGGCCTTGTCCTTGAGGTAGTGGGTGCTGCTGGTATTGTTGCTGTTGTGGAAGAGCCGGCCCTGGAGGTGCACCATACTGTTGATGAGGCGCAGCGGCTGCAGCAGGCACACCGGAGCCTGCATTCATTGCCTCGGCAATAACATCTTCATTGATGAAACCCATGAGCAAAAGTGCTTGCGTAGCAGCAGTTGCGAGGTGAGGCGAGATCTGGAACACTTCTGCCGCACGCGCAGACCCAGTCCCTCCGAGGATACTTTTGAGATTGGCAATCAACTCAATGAGTTGCGTCGGGGGAATCTGACTTAAGCTTTCATTGATCTTGTCGGGCGTTGCAAATGGGAGATTGGGTACTTGGGGAAGAATTTGGGAGGCCTTCAAGTGCTTCTCAGGAAGAGATGCCAAGTTTCCAGAAAATGCAGCATTAGACGGGGCGCTTATACCGGGGTGGCCCATACCCGGCATTGGACCCACGGGTGCCTGAGCGGAATTGTGCTGGTCTGCGCCGGAGTAACCCCCAAAACGAGCAGCATTGAGGCTTGGATTGGCCTGCAAAATCTCTGGCGGGAACTGGATCCCTGGAGGAAGGTCTTCGGTATTTAGAGGAATGATGCTTTTATGATCACTGTTCCCGGTTCTGAAGCCTTCCTTCAGTAACTCTATGCGAAGTTTTTTCACTTGTCTAGTCTGTGGATTTGTCAAGGTGACTTTTCCCAACGTCGACATAGCAACTTGGGCCTGTTGGGGGGTTTCAAACTCCACGAAGGCGTAGCCTTTATTCTTTCCCGCGTGGTCGTAACCAAGGCGAACATCAAGGACATTTCCTGCGCCGCAAACAACGGCCTTTAAGTTGTTCTCGTTCCAGTCGAATGGCAACAGGCCTATGTAGAGAATTGACGAGGGGTTCTGTACCCTTGGGGGAGGCGGGCCTCTTCGTTGCATGATTAGTCTACGGGATGGTCCAGTACCTTTGTGTGTAAAAAGTACGAGGTGCGAAAGTGTGCCATGCACCTTGGACATCGTTGGCGCTGCGACGGCCGCCAAAAAAAACCTCCGATACCGGGAGTCGAACCCGGGTTTGCTCGGTGAAAGCGAACCGTGATAGCCGTTACACTATATCGGAGTTTACCGAGGTTATTTTTATTTGCTTCATTATACCAGTACTTACATTTTAAGATTGTAGTTCTTCATTTACATTATAATATTATTTTGATTAACCTGGTTTAGCCACAGCTGTGTGTCCAAAGTACATCCTGGGAGTGAGGGCGCGTCCTCGCACGTCGTTGTTCGCGGACATATCTGATGTATGCAGATCTGCCATTGCCCAGCACGATCCACGCCACGATTCTTTAATACTTTACAAAGAAGCTGGAAATCAGAGAATCTTTTCTCTGGTTGTTTTATATACTGTGTCCATCATAGGCTCCAAAATGCCTAATCTATTATACCGTACGAACCCTTACTAATTTCATTCTTGATATCCTCCACAACCTTCCTCCTGTCATCGTCGAGGACAGCCAAATCATCCGCAGTTAAAGCATTCACCAGGCGCAACAACTCCACGTGAGCAGTAGTTAAGTAGTCCAATTTAGGATCGATTCTGTTGAGGCACAACTGGATGAGGTCCTTTGTAGTCACATTTACCATAAGGCTCGTTTCAACCAATGCATGCGATAGTTGTGGATATTGGTCTAAGAGTCGTTTCATGAGCTGAGGGTTCTCCAAACTCATGGACCGTGCTTCTTTCAACATTTGCGAGGCCGTCTGCAGATCTAGCGATGATAACACATTGGAAATCCCTTGCTGAGCATTCTGGTTCTGATAAAGCTGCACTCCTAGCGGCAACGGTGGCAACTTGTTATAATTAGAAAAGTCAGGCACCTTGTCGAAAGCATCGCTATCACTGGCGAGCGAGCAGCGCAAGTAGCGGTTGCCCACATTCATATTGTTCAAATTTCTCACCGCAGAAGACGCAGTTTCCCTATCTGAGTACTTGACAAAGGCGGAACCTTTCGACTTGCCCGTAGTGGAGTCAAACATCAACTTCAAGTCGCTCACGGGGCCCACGGACTTGGCGATCTCCTGCACCTGGTCCTCGGTGTAGTCGAACGGGATCGAGCTAAGGTAGATGACCGCCTCTTGGTTCAGCATTTCAACGGCGCTTTTTGGGTCTTAGATTTGGCGCAGCTTGTTGAGGCTTTGGCGTTGAGGGGTGTTGGAAGAGTCTCTGCTGGAGTAGCTAGAGTCGCGTAGGGTATCCGCACACACACACTACACTACACACTACACACTACACACACTACAAGCGATTAGACCACATGGCAACTCGGGGCGTGTAAAGAAGACAGGACCTTATTTGCAAGACAAACCCGCAGATAATGCCCTTTCGTGGCCCGAGGCGTCCGGAAGGTGTGGTCGTGCGAGGCACAATTGTCTAGGCGGCAAGAGCATTCTCAGCGACGCCATCCATGACGCAATGGAAGTCAAGGAGATCAAGTCCACAGTGTCCAACTTGGACAAGTCTACGGATGATGCAACCATCTTGAAGTTGCTCAACATCTTGAATGACGGCGTGGAGCCCTCCGAGAAGCTTTTACGAGAGACGAAAGTCGGAGTGGCGGTTAACAAGTTCCGGTCCAACACCAACAGCGAAATAAGCAGTTTGGTCAAGAAAATGATCAAGAAATGGAAGGAGGTGGTGCAAAACGAGAAGAACGCCAAGAAAAGCGTGCCCAAGGAGTCTCCGCCCTCTGCTGAAAAGGCGGTCAGGGCCGAAGCAGGGTCCACACAAAGCAAGTTCCACAGTGGGCCCCGAAACCCTAAGATTGACGGGGTAAACACCACGCTATACGATAACCCTACGCGCAACGCCTCGGTTAGCGCTTTATATACAGCATTGGCCATTGAAAGAAACGACAGCAGCAAAACGATCATTGACGTGGCCAAGGAAATCGAGGCTGAAGTCTACAAAGCGGAATACTCCGCAGTCAACGATAGTTATCGAAACAAGATGCGGACATTTACCATGAATTTGAGGAATAAAAAGAACCCCGACTTACGAGGAAGGTTGTTGGATGGGCACATCACACCAGCAGGCTTCATCAAAATGACTCCCGGCGAAATGGCGCCTGAAGCATTGAAACAAGAGATAGAGAAGTTACAGAAGCAGAACCTCTTTGACGCTCAAGGGGCAACTGAAAAAAGAGCCGTGACCGATAGATTTACTTGCGGCAAATGCAAACACAAGAAGGTCAGCTACTACCAGATGCAAACGCGGTCTGCCGATGAGCCTTTGACCACGTTTTGTACATGTGAGAACTGCGGCAACAGATGGAAGTTTTCGTAGGCCTTGTGTGCTTTTGGGCATCGGCCCGGGCCACGCATGGCAGTCTATGATGATTCTTTATTGTATTAATATTTGGCGAGCTAGTAGGTGATCAAGCTAGTAGGTGATCAAGCTAGTAGGTGATCAAGCTAGTAGGTGATTTCTTTTGTCATATAAGACAACAAGTCCACCTTGGTGACAATTTGCACGGGCTTCAAATCCGAATCCGTAACAATAGCATTGGAGTGGGTCTCAAAGAACTTGTTCAATAAGTTCAATGGGGTCTCTAAGGTAATGGCTTGGTAAGACCTCTTGGTGAAGCCAGATTGCTTGGAAATGTCGAACGACTTTTCGAAATCAGCTAATTTGGTGAAGTCCAAGAACACGCTTCTGATTGAGTTGGTCATTTGGACTTTCTTGGTGGACAACGACTTCAAGATCTTGGAAAGAGTAATCAAGCCCACCAACTTCCCAGATTGGCTCAACACTGGTAACTGATCAAACCCATTGCTTTGCAACAATTCAAACGTCTTGCCCACAGTATCAGCAAGTGTAACAGTCACCACAGGCGGCTTTCCTGCCACGAGGTCTTTGATGGTCTTATTCTTCATGAAGTCGTCGGCCGTTGATGCGGCCTGGCTGGGTTCTTCGACTTCGAAGCCGTTGGTCTTCATCCACTCGTCGTCGGCAAATTTGGACAAGTACGATCTGATGGAGTCCGGGAACACAACCACCAACACGTCATCCTCGGTCAAATCCTTGCCCACTTCCAAGGCAGCCTGGAGAGCCGAGCCCGAAGAGCCTCCCACAAGGATGCCTTCTTCCTTAATGATTCTTCTGGCCAACTTAAACGACTCGCGGTCATCGGTCTTGATCCATGAGTCAACGTATTTTCTGCTCAAAACGTCGGGGATGAAATCGTACCCAATCCCTTCGACCATATAGCTTTCTGTAGATGAATTCAAAGACTCTGGCTGAGCCAAGATGGAGCCCTTGGGATCCGCTCCAATGACCTTAATGTCGGAATTCTTTTCCTTCAAATATTTTGAGATACCACTAATAGTACCACCGGTTCCGGCACCAGCAACGAAATGGGTGACCTTACCGTTGGTCTGCTCCCATATCTCGTAACCTGTTCCGTAGTAGTGAGCCATGGGATTGGCTTCGTTACCATATTGGTCCAATATGACGGAGTTGGGGATTTCCTTCTCTAGTTTCTTGGCAACTCCAATATGAGACTCAGGAGCGTCCCATGCTGCCTCGGTAGGTGTTCTGATGATCTCCGCTCCCAAAGCCTTCAACACAGAAACCTTCTCGTTGGACATTTTCTCAGGTAAAGTAATGATGGTTCTGTAACCTTTAACAGCCCCCACGAGCGCCAAGCCAATCCCAGTGTTTCCGGAAGTTGGCTCGATGAGGGTATAGCCGGGCTTGATTCTGCCAGACTTTTCTGCCTCTAGGACCATGTTTTTGGCGATTCTGTCCTTGATGGAACCTCCGGCGTTGAACAATTCGACTTTGGCGTAAACCTTGGCCTTGATTCCGCAGGACTGAGGGATCTTATTCAACTTAATGAGAGGCGTGTTGCCGATCAAATCCAACGCATCGTTGCAAACAGGGGGAACGGACATGGCTGAATTTGCTTCTTGAGGACGGATGTGGGATGACCCAGAAAAAAGGCCACCTTATGTGCGCGTGCACTGTGCACTCCACACTCGGAGAGCCACAATTTAGCCCGTACATCCCCTAGCTAAATAACGGGACCCCCAGTCGATGCTGAGCTTGGACGACGAGCATCTAGAATTGTAATGCTCTCGGAACAAATATTAGATACTGATGATCTTGCACTTCAAAACGTCTGGGTCAACGCGCGGGAGGCCCTTTGTAAAGTCAAACACCTGAAAGACGCCTTTTCTGTCAACAGCGAACACCTTGCCGCCATCGAACGAAAAGCATACTGAGGCGGATTCCGATGACCGAAGCGCAGGTGCCACCTCACCAAGTAAAACAACGGTCTTTCTAGTTTGGGGGTTAGTGGCGAAATTCATCTGGGCATTGGGTGTGGACACCAAAAGAAGGCGTCCCAGTTTGTCCACGAAAACCATTCCATTCCCCCGAGGAGACGAGGCCACTCCGTATATATTGGAACCAATCTCCGGCACTTTCGTCAAGACTTGCACCTCGGCATTTGAAGTGTTTTCGTAAAATTCTGTGTGGGTGAGGCTGTTAGCCACCTCTGAGTATAGCTGCGAGTCCAAGCTCTCGGAACCCGGGGGAGAGCCTTCCCTACAATCCACGGCGTACCCACTGATTTTAAGAACAATCGACGTTCTTTTTTTGAAAGAGGAAGACGTCATTATAAAGGTGTTTGAGAACGGCGTGCCGAATTTGATATCCGTAATTCCCTCATTATCGAGCATTAGGTCGTCGTCCTCGATGCCCATAAAATCCTCCACCTCGTCATTACTTTCCGGACATGACTCTTCGGATTCATCGTGGCGAGCCTTTTCCTTGTAATGTTTGGGTGCTCTCGTGTCGGAAAACACTAGCCGGGGCTCCTTGTAGGACCGAGAGCTTTTGCTCCTTAGAGAGATCAAAAAGTACCGCAATTCGTAGACTGTGCAACACAAGAGGTGCGTCGAGGTGGCGTTGAAAGTGAGAAGCTTCAACGGGTCTCTGAAGGGGACAGTGATCGTGATGGGACTTACCTGCACGGCGCTGGAGTTGCGGACCTTTTCTAGATGATGTAGGATAATGAAGGGTTGTGGATTACCTGACACCTTTTCCCTCGTTGTGATGCCGCAGGCTAAAATGTTACTATCGGGTGCCAAAGCAATGCACCGCACGGGGAAGTTCGTGAAGTAGGTGTAGACAGGAGCCCCGATTTCACCCTGCAGAGGGTCGATGTTGAGGACCCGAAGGACTCCTCGAGTCCCAGAAAGGACCAAGTATTTTTCCGAGAGCGCACAAGACAAGTATATCGAAGACTTGAGGCGGGCGGCCACGTCGTTTTGATCAATGCCACCCTTCAAGGAGGGGAAGTCGCTGTACACGACATACCCAGGTTCAGCGGGCGGTTTCATGGAGCTTTCCCTTGAGCCATATTCTCCGGTCAATTTGCCGCAAGCTAGAAGCCCCGGGCGGGACGCTTCATGCATGTAGAGCTCCCACTTCTTTTCGGAAACAAGGCAGAACAACACCTTTTCCTGGTCGTGTGCATCGGAAGTGCGCGTGATGGCAGTACACACAAAGCGATTTAGCTTGAAGCCTCTGTCAAACAAGAATTTGCGGGGTTGGGTGTTATAGGTGGACACTTTGCGATGAAATGGGAAACACCGCGAGAAGTTGCGCTCCTTGTCTTCGTCCAACATCTTACTAAGACCGCCTGCGTTCGGTCCAAAGGGATTGGCCGCTTTGTCCAGTCCCATGGTTTTTGGCTCTTTGTTCAGACCCACGGTTTTTGTCGCTTTGAATAGTCCCAGGGCTTTCACCGCTTCATGTCCCATCGTTGTATGTAGACTTGCATCCGCACACTCGTTTCTGGAGTCGTTTCTGAAGTCGCCCATCATCTCCAGATCTGAGCGAGTCTCCTCAAGGCTTGTGGACACTACCAGCAAGGCCTTATCCTCCTCTTCCTTTGCGTACTTGTAGAAGAGACTCATCAAGTTCATCTTTTCCGAGACACCCGACCCCCGTGAGCTAGCTCGGGCCCCAGGCATAGGCCTCGTCCTGGCTTGGAAATCAGGAAGCTGAGATGCCTCTTCGTCCTCTTCCAAGGTGTGTTCAACGGGCCTTTCGGCAAGCTTGATTTTCTTGACAATCTGATACAATTCGTGCATTGGGGCGATTTTCGAGAGAATTGATACCGGGCTTTCCTGGCAAGCCCCGCATGTGGGCTGGTGTTCCTCCAAAAACTGTTTCTCTGACGCCAAACATCCACACGTTAGCACGCAGACATCAGAGCACAACTGGCCCTCCTCGGACCCTGGGAGTATAAGTAACTTCTCTAGCTCAGAGATCCATTGCTTCATGACTCGGGCCTACCTCCAGGTTATGTGTAGGCACGGTAAAATTAAGAGGTGTCTCGATTTGAGATTAAACAGGGAGGTACCAATCCTGTACGTAGCTTCCGGGATAAAGTCGCATCACCAGCGGACCGTGGAGCAGAGAGGCGGGAGCTTCTTCTGGGGTAGTGAATTTCGCTGCGGCATGTGAACGCGTGCACCATCGCCATGAGCATAGTCTTCTAACACCGCACAGCCAACACACAGCCCTAAATACGGTTTCACCTCACTCAATATGCATTTCCCACACACTCAAAATATTTTTTCACCCACTTTACTCTAGTATACTACTAGCTTGATACCGACCTACATGGTGGGATGCCCTAAAACTGTACAGCGCCTCAGTGGGCTTCTACGACTGCCCTCCTTCCGCTGTAAAACCTCATATATTAAATTGAGCCGAAAATCATACACGTGACCGTGTTTATGAACTGAAGAGATGAATGAAAATGTGGCTTTGTAAAGTTCAAATGTTGGAATGTGCTTCCTCGCCATAAACTTGTGCCAAAGCATCCTTCGATTGTGCTTGCACAACCACCTTCTCGCCTGTGGCTACGGCCAGCAATGGCCTGTCTTGTGGGTCAACCACGGAGGTCGTTGGGGCGAGCGGTCTGGCAGAAGGTACGGGGCCAGCAAAAGCGCTGAAGATGTAGTGACCAAAAGAATCCTCGCTCTCAATCTCTTCCACCATGTCCTGGAAATCGTGATGGGCGTCGTCCACGCCATAGTCGAAAAACTGGTAAAGCGCTTGTAGCAAGACCTTGGACTTGATCCAGAAGCTTCTCAAGCTCAGACGCAGCTCTGCAGCCCTTGCGGCCTTCATCGCCAGTTCATCAAAGTCTGGTCTCAAGAGAAGGGCCGACCGCGGACAAAGGTCTAAGTCCTTGAGGGGCATCAATTCCTGCGACTCTGTGAATGTTATTCTGGTGGCTGGCGAGAAAAAAGCAAAGCGGGAAGGCTTGAAGTGGCCAGTGGTTGTGATCTCCTCGGGCTCGAACGAAATATTGTTCTCGCTGTGAAGCCATCTCTTGACATCCAGCAACGACTCGTCGGGGCTAAACGTAGCTTTAATCGTATCTCCAAGCATTGTTCTTATGGATAATGTGCACCTTGTTCCGGAAAGGTCCGCCGGCGTCTGCGCGAGCCTCCCGACAACATAATGCTGATGATTCTCAAGGAGCGTGCTCCAGGCCACAGTGGACGGGCACGCGGACACCATGTCTCTTGCAATCATGACACGACTGTAATCGGCACACGATGGGCACTTTTGCAAGAGAAGCAGGTGGTCGCGAGACATTTGTGAGGTTTTGACAAGGTCCATATTGTAGCGCAGTAGCAATTCGGGGGCCGGCTCGGAGTCATCCTCACCCGGCGTCAGGCCTTGGGCTTCTTGAGGCTGCCTTGTGATCATCACTAGAGCACGCGAGGTGCCTAAAAGAGCTTCCTGAAGGGACATGGGAGCAAAGCAGTGGGGTAAGTGAGACTCGCAAAAGAACGGATTCTGCGATATATTTACCACTCGGCGCTTGACGTCAAAGCAAGACTGTGTGGGCCCCAGGGTGCGAAAAGGAGCAAGCAATGAGGGGTGACACTGCTTGCGCGAAGCATTACTCAGATTTCTTTTCCGCTCTGAAGGACCTAGACCTCGCCACTCCCAAGACGTCACGACAATACGGAATTTGCGCCCTGGATAGCAATCCGCGGCTGTTATTCCAGCTCCTCAAGCATGTTTCAGAAGGCCCCGCGTCTGACCTAGCCACATCGTCTCCCTCCTAGCTCCGGAATCCTATATTAACCAGAAATTGCGTGCATGCAGCAGCCAGTTCGCAGTCCTACCCCACCATTTTCAAGCTCTTAACTCCCTAGATTTAATAATTTCCTAAGACTCTTGGATTAGAGATCGCTAGACTTAAGATCGCTCGGTTTGAGCTCGCTAGATTTGAGTTCCTTATATTTGAGATCCTTATATTCGAGATCCTTATATTCGAGATCCTTGTACTCGATTCTTGTATTCGAGATCCTTGTACTAGATTCTTGTACTCGATCCTTGTACTCGATCCTTGTACTCGATCCTTGTACTCGAGATCCTTGTGTTTGAGTTAGGTTTAGATGCCTGTATTTGAGACTACCTGAATTTGAGATTCTCTGGCTTTGGAATTCCCTTGACTCAATCAGTTCTAGGACTTCCTTGAATCAGTAAGTCTTCCCCTGACTCAATAAGTCGACCCCTGACCCAATAAGCTCGACTCGCATTTGGGAGTACCGTATGCAACTATGCAACCTGATCTGTTCAAGGCAGCGACAATCTCGTGCATCTGAGGGTAATTACCCAGCATAACAAGGGTGGCCAAGGTCCATTGCGTTGCTGAACTTTTGCATCTAACGAGAATGTACTGCGCTCCTCGCCTCTCTTGCCAAGTGCCGGAGGCATTTTTTCGTCTGGCCTTCGCGATCGTGTAAACAACTCCGCTCTCACGCGCATAGATACAGACTTGAGTGTTCTCCCTACCACAATCGTTGCCCAGAAAATGCTGGACGGCGCGACTTTGGGGCAGACGATTTCTTTCTAACCATTCATTCACCCACCTTTTCACCAAGTGCTTATTGGCTTGTTTTAGCTAACCTCGCCAGGTTCAAGACATTTGCGCAAACATTCGCTATCGTATTTGACGCCCTCGCTCCAAAGCGCAATGTCCACTAACATTGGCGTTTTTGTCCGTGTCCGACCTTCCCTCCCGAGGGAAAAGAGCCTCAAATGCTTGATCCAAATGCCTGCGGGTGAGCCTCACAAAACCATCCTAGAAATCTCCAAGGGCACCAGGGAGTATGTATTTGATGAATGCATCTGGTCCCATGACGCTAGCCAGTCCAATTACCTAGATAATGAGGGCTTCTACCAGAAATGCGGCTACAGCTTGCTTGTGCATTTGTACCAAGGCTTCAATGTGTGCCTTTTGGCCTACGGCCAGACTGGAGCCGGCAAAACCTACACTATGATGGGCCACCCGGGCGAAGAGGGCATAATCCCTCTGGTGGTGCGCGATATCTTGCTTCAGCGGGACGCTCTCATCAAGGACAAGATTAATTGCGAGATAAGTGTGTCATTCTTAGAGATCCACAATGAGAAGGTTAAGGATTTGTTTGGTGATTCTAGGATCTGCAGAGTAAGAGAAAGTCCCCAAAGTGGCCCCTATGTTGAGGGTTTGGTTGAAGTGAGAGTGACTAGCTTGGACCAGTTCTTCAAAATATTGGAACCCGCCAATAAGCTAAGAACCGTGGCCTCGACAAAAATGAACGACGCCAGCTCCAGGTCGCATGCAATACTTACATTCAAATTGAAACAGACCAGATTCTGTGAAGAAAATGACCTGGACAGTGAGCTTGGAGTGGGCAGTCCCATTGAAGAGATTGTCTCCAACATCAAGCTTGTAGATTTGGCGGGCTCAGAGAGACTTACGCGGTCTCAGAATTTCCACCAAGTTGAGAGGGTTAAAGAGGGAAACCAAATCAACAAATCCTTGACAGTTCTTGGACGGTGCATCAACATTTTGTCCCTGTCGAGTCAGAAACATGCCGTGGTTCCTTACCGAGACTCGGTGTTGACGTATCTCCTCAAGGAGAACTTGTCTGGCAACTCGAAAACAACCATGGTTTTTTGCATTTCTCCTACCGACTTGGAAGAAACTCAACAGACTTTGAACTACGCCACGCAAGTCAAATGCATCAAGACAAAGGCCAAAGCCAATGCTTCTAAATTAGTCACCTCCGCGGTTGCTAGGAGCGCGGAGATGGATCGGGATATGAAATCACTTGAATCGTTGAAACGTGAAATCGACATTCTCAATAACGAACTTGATAACTATAAAAAGCAAGAGCAGACCAATGGGGTTTCTGCATTGTTCAATTATCTCGAACGCGAGAACAACCGGCAGGCGTTTGAAATCAAGTTTCTCAAGAACAAGGTTTTATCGAAGGACGAGGAACTCGATGAGTTACGGATCCAGAGCGATTTCCACAGGCTCGAAATGCACTCTGTAGTACAGCTGAAGCTCGAACTACAGAGGACTTACTTTGCTGAACGCGCAGGGGAAATCTCCAGGATTTGCGGCGCAGAGGCTCAGACTTGTGTCAACACTGATATATTTACCTAGAGACACAGCCACTTGTGTAGTGAAAAAAGTGACAAAAAAGCATGTGTTATGTACCTATTATACGGCGCATACGTAATGACGTTCCTTGGAAGCGAAGGCAAAACGTGGACATGAACGATTTTTCACGGTGGGGTCCTGTACGCAACCGCCCACCATTTATCGAGCAGCGAACTGAAATTCTTTTAGCGCTCGAGACTCCGCTCTTGTACTTTGAATCCTGATGGAATTTAAAAATTACAAGGTCTTGCTCCAACTCAAGGATGGCTCTCAGATAAAAGGGCTAATCAACAGTGTCAATAAAACCCAGATCACGGTTGGAAACAAATGTATCGATAACCATGTGATCAAGGATTTAAAGGTGTTGCAGTTGCCCAAGGGAGAGGCCGACGGAGGTAACCGCAGCAAGAAGACTCTGGAGGGGCCAAATGTGGGGACATTGGCCCAGTTCGACCAGGCCGTGGTGTCGGCGTCCAAGCCAGCGTCCCGCAGCGTAACTCCAAAGTTGGGCAAAAAGCTCCCCGACTGGGGTTCGGATGTCCAAAACATCAAGGCATCTGAGGACTTTGACTTTGCCGCCAACTTGGCCATGTTTGACAAAGAAACCGTGTTTGCAGATTTCCAAAAGCACGACCAGGTGAATGCCTCTGATCGTCTAGTGGGACACAATAAGGTGGAGAAAAAATCGAATGGCAAGTACGAGAATAACGAGATGATCATTCCAATGAATAAGGAGGATACCTGGAACAACATCGGATCCATCTCGCAGCGCTACTCCCTGCCGGTGAATGCAGCGGGCGGGGTTCCCGAGTCTACAAAGGAAAATACGTCGTTCAAATTTGTTTTCGAAAACACCGACGTCACAGTACCGCTTGCCTCTCCCGTGCAGTTTCTTGAGATTGAGCGCATTATGCAAAAGCACTACTATTTGGACCTTCGCATTTCTGTGGAGACTTGTGCCACCAATCTCTACAAATTCATCGCCAATAAGATTTTGGGAGGCTCTGTGCGGCTCAGCAATCGGAACAACCACAATTTGCCGCCGCTTGTGTTGTTGTTGATTGGCTCCAGTCGTTGCAGCAGCTACTCTTTTGCTCTCGGTAGGCACTTGACGAACCACGGCATCCGTGTGCTCGCATACGCCATCAGTGAAGAGCACTTGAGCGATGAAGATGTCAACTATCAGTGCCAATTGTTCGAGAAGAGCGGAGGGAAAATTGTACACTCGGACTTCAAGGGCTTTCTAGACATCTTGAATCAGCTAGAGACTCCCGTCGAATTGATTGTCGACTCTTTGCAGGGCTTCACCACGCAATTATCCGATCTCTTTTATGCCAGCGCCGATTTTGGTTTTCTCAAGCAACTTGTTAACTGGGTCAATGAGCCTAGGCAACGCTCCAAGACCTTGTCGTTGGATATACCGTCCGGAGTAGACGGAGGCTCAGGAACCGTCACAGATCCTCTGTTACACATTAAAAGTTCCTATGTGGTCTCACTCGGACTTCCCATCAGTGGACTATTGCATGCATATAATAACGGGATTCTTGTTGAGGACGTTGCGCATTTCGTGGTTGATGCTGGAATCCCCAACGCGGTTTTCAGTGCCAAGCCGCACTTGAGGAAGTTTGACAAATTTTGGTTCTGCGCTGAGGACTGTTTGGCTTTGCTGGTGACAAAGTAATGGTGCGAATGCGATGTTGCAGTTGTGGAATACTCAAGTGACTGCAACCGAGGGGGAGAGTTCGGTACCGATCCTCACAAGCTTAAAGTAAAAATTACATTGATTCGACACTGGATTTGTACACGCCTGTCATTGAATTAGCTATTCGAAAAACGTCGCCTGGTGCATTTATGTTACTTTGAAACAAGCCCTCGAATGCGGGTCAAAACAAATGCCAAATGCCTTGCTTCTACCATTTTTGGTTCACGCACTCCCACATCATAACTCTCTGAATCTCACTTCATAATTTTTTCCTCTATTCAAGCGCTTTGAATCGCACCACCTTCCCTGGACTTCTCAACCCGTGTCATGAACGCAGCATCCAGCTGGGGCAATTCCACCGGATTCGGGTCCTCCAATCCCCAGGCCGGCCTGAACTCCTCTCAGGCAAACAGCTCTTTGTTTGGCTCAGGTCAACCCAGCCAAGCTCCGCAAGCGCCGGGTCTATTTGGGAACTCCAACTTGCCATCTGAAAATTCCGGTGGTTTATTCGGACACAACTCCTCCACCAATGCCACAAGTTCTGGTGCCTCGGGGGGATTGTTTGGAAACCTGAGTGGAGCAAAGCCGGCCACGAGTTTTTTGGGCGGTTCCAACTCGCAACCGTCAAACTCTTCCAATACAAATTTTACATCAAATGGTGGTCTTTTTGGCAATTCTTCGTCGGAGGGACTTATCAATAACTCGGCCAAACGTGCTCTGTCTGAGGGACCCACTGCTGCCTCTAAAGGACTCTTTGGGTCTTCTGGTGCCAGCCTAGCGCCTGGCTCCGGGGGGCTTTTTGGGTCTTCGACCAACCAAGCGCCAAAATATAATTCACTTTTCGGCTCTTCCTCCTCAGGTCAAAACCCTGCTACAGCCCCGGGAATGAACCCCTCTGGAATTTCCGGCACCCAGTCTACGGGGTTGTTTGGCTCCACCAATGCGGCACCTGCCTCAGGACTACTCGGAAACTCAAATTCTTCGGGGAAGCTCTTTGGAAATCTGAACAATGCCACTGGATCTCTTTTTGCAAATACCTCTTCATCCAATGCATCGCAAAACCAAAACCTGTTTCAGAACAATCTCGTCTCCTCGAATCAGTATGGCTCAAGCTCCATCTTATCAGCCATAAACACTACCGAAGGAATGATGCCACTGTCCATCACAAGCTCGATGTTTGGATCTGTGCAAAACGCAAATTTAAAGAAGAATAAATCTGTTGCTCCAAGCTCTAAAACCTTCAAAGGCTCTTTGCTAGGAAAGTTAGCGCAAACTTTCAACATATTCCGTCCGGGCAAAAGTCAATACACTGCCAAGGCGAATTTGAAAGGAATCTTCTCGCAATCGAACTATGTCAAGGACGTTCCTGCACCACTGACGTCCAAATATAGAGTTCAAAAGCAGGCCAGGAAGGGTGTGGATATCTCTGCAAGAAGCTTAGGCGCTGTCAATAAGTTGGTGGTAAAATCTAAGCCCACAAAGTTCCATTTGATTGATGCTGATAAAGTTTTCAGACCACAACAGTGCAAGACTATATCAAGTCGTGACGACGAGTCATCCGAAACCGAAAGTGAGCAAGAGAGCCCCATTCCCCAACCAGTAACTGATGGAACCTCCAAATCCACCAAAACAATGGATGGCCATGGGATTGACTCGAATGAAGTCCTGGCCGAAGACAAAACAGACGATCCTGAGTCCAATAATGGCTACTTTTGTTATCCGTCTTTAAAAGAGCTTGCATTATTAACTGCTTCGCAACTCGAGCAAGTGCCTGATTTTATCGTTGGTAGGGTTGGCCACGGGCAAGTTGCATACAGTGCTCCGGTCGATTTATCGAAGATATTTGAAAGGTTTTCTTTTGATACGAATGCCATCGCCAAGGAGTTATTCGGTAGGCTCTTTGTGTTCAACGCGCCTTACGTTCTTGTTTATGATGAAAGAGTGTATGACTCAGTACCAGAAGGCTCTGAGTTGAATCAGTCTGCAACAGTTACTCTCAAAACGCCTCCTTCAAAGAACCAAGCTATTGAAGATTTCATCCGCTTCTTAAAAAATAAAGATGGTCAAGAATTTATCACTTATGACCCAATCACTTACTACTGGACTTCGCACGTCAGACATTTTAGCGTTTGGGGCCTTCTCGATGATGATGAAGTTGAAGGGGACGAACTAGAAGAGTTAAAACGATTGAGGGAGATGAAGAAAAAACAGGATGAAAGAGAGAGAGAAAACTCTTCAAACCAATCCAACTTGTATGAAAATGAGACCTATCATAATGAACTAAAACGCCAAAGAATACAGAGACAGACGAGTGGGATCCCAGGAGGTTGGGATTTTGATACTCGAGCCAAAAGCGACCATGGCCTTTTAAACGTAAAGCAAAGCTTAGTTCAAAATGAAATCAATCTGGAGGTCAATCAGTTCAAAACCGACAAGTCTGCGATCTACATCGCAACCAATGCGAGCGATATTACCTTTGACTCTGAGGCGGGGTCTTTGAACGGAAGTCAAGAAGATCTCGCTCTGGAAGGCCCCGTATTTTCTGGCGAGGCCAAAAACTTTGACTACATCAAAGAACTTGTGCATGTTGCCCCCATGAACTTTGAGATGGAACAAATCGTTGATGAGAAGGCATATGAGCCTGATTTGGATAATGAGGATGCCTTTGAAGTTTTTGAGAGAACCAGTTCATTTCCCACTTCTAAGAACTGGCTTATACAGTTGGAGCTAGCCAACGAGGTCAGTTCTGCGTTAGCCCCAGAGTTGACACGCCCCAGAAAAACTCAGCCTGCTCTTCATTCAGTAAATGACATTTTATTTACCGATTTGCCAAGCCAACATAATGAATCTTACCAAGCTTCAACACCAATGAAGGAGATTCCAGAGCCTCGTCTCATTCTCGATAATGCATCCACCATCGAAAAAGAAGTCTTGAGCAAGTTTTTAAAGAACGTTTTGATGAAGTCTTCGATCAGTATCAGGGATAACAGCTTTCCTTTGTTAAACTTCAATACCAGTATTAAATTTGAAACAATGGCAGCTTTATTGAGTGAGGCAGATGACGCTCAGTACCTACATCTCGCGGCTATCTTGTTCGATACTCCAGACTTGAGGGTGTTTGCCAAATACCAAGACCTTGACTACTCCAATTTGAATTTGGTGGAGAGATTGCAATGTATCGAGGAAAGGCAGGCTCTTGCAGGATGGTTCAAAATCTACAACAAAAATCTTTATCAAGAATTATTTGTTTCAGAAGATCCCTTGGACAGAATCTTTTACTATGCTTGTCGGGGTGAAATAAAGAATGCCACTTCACTTGCAATTGAGTCTTGCAACTTGCACCTCGCTCCATTGCTTACACTTATGGACTCTAATGATCCTACTGTGAGAAGTATAGCCAAAGGTCAGCTCAGGTCATGGAAGGAAGCAGGCTATTCCGAATTCATACCAGACTCTGTTTCGAAAACTTATAGGTTGTTAGCAGGGGACTTTGCTTCTTTTGTTGGACAACTCCCAGAATATTTCACTCTTGCACTTGAAGTATTTTATGGTAATCCTGCCGAAAGCACCAGCTCAATGATAGCTCGGTTTTGCAAGGATGTCGAACTCAATGATGAACTCGGGTGCATCTTCAAGATTAATACTGCATTCAAAGCAGGGCTGTTTGCAAAATGTTGTGAAATCCTTGTCGACTCAAATTTGAGTCCCAAGCTCAAGTGGATTCTTTATCACATGATGTCCAATTCAGGCTTGGGTGCAAAAGACTGTGCCGCTCAAGATTCAATTGGTAGTCTTTTTGGGAAGGAACTTGAGAGATATGGATTATGGAAAGAAGCTTTGTATGTGTATGCATCAATGGAGAGTGACGATGGAGCAAAGAAAGCTATCAGAGCAGCTCTTATCGGCTCCGTTGATCATTTTGAAGAGGACAAAGAAGAGCAAGAATCCTTAGAGAAGATTGTCAAAGTCCCAAGGGAATTGATCTACGAGGCCATTTCTCTAAAAAAACGGAGGAAGGGAGATTTCTGGGGATGCGGTGAGGCATTGGTTATCGCAGGCATGTGGGACGAGGCTCATGAACTCATATGCGAAAGACTCGCTCCTCTCGCAATAATTGAAGAAGTGACCACCATGAAGTCGGTTGTCGGGGCATTGATCGACAGCTTCCCACAAGGAGGCAGCCTAATTGGAAATTGGAGCCAAGGAGCCGGCCTATACTCCAAGTATTTCGAAGTTGTCGAACAAGCTGATCAGCGGAGAGACATTGAGGTCTCAAATGTTACCTACTTACTTGACAACTTGGCGCTTGTCCAAAAGACCGATATCTATCTTGTTAATGTGGCGACGCAAATCATGTCCAAAAAGATCGGAGATCTTGCTTTGGACAACCAGGATAAGATAGCCCAAGCGAAGGAGAAAGTTTTTCAATTGCCATTGGGTGAAAATGAAAGGGCTTACTTCGCTTGCCGTCTAGATAAGTGATGACGTACTGCACATAGCAACGCGACCCTGATTACTAAAGGCCTGGTAAGAGTCATTTAATTCATAGAGTATTTGTACCGGGTTTCCTTCTTCGTTTCGTTAGAAACATTTACAACATAGGATCTATTCTCCACACAAATTCTATGCCCCCCGCCAAAGATCTCAAGGCCCCCGAGCCGGAACACTGCCCCGGGCCGGAGTCGGAGAACGCAGGAAAGGGAGATGCCTGCGACGGCTGTGCCAATAAAAGCATATGTGAAAGCCTACCCAAAGGCCCCGACCCAGACATACCTATTATCACTCAGAGGCTAGGGAACATAAAGCACAAGATTTTGGTTCTTTCGGGGAAAGGAGGAGTGGGCAAATCAACCTTCACGTCCATGCTCTCTTGGGCGCTCGCAGCGGATGAAGACATCGAAGTAGGAGCCATGGATTTGGATATCTGTGGGCCCTCACTACCCCGAATGCTTGGCGCAGAGGGCGAAACCATCCACCAGTCCAACTCGGGGTGGTCGCCAGTGTATGTTGCAGATAACTTGGGGTTGATGTCGATTTCGTTCATGCTTCCCGATGCAGACTCGGCCATCATCTGGAGGGGAGCCAAGAAAAACGGCCTTATAAAACAATTCTTAAAGGAGGTGAACTGGGGCGAGCATTTGGACTACTTGATCGTCGACACACCGCCAGGAACATCTGACGAACATTTATCGGTCACAACATACATGAAGGATGCTTGCATCGATGGTGCTTTGATCGTCACAACTCCGCAAGAGGTATCTCTTTTGGATGTTAGAAAAGAGATTGATTTCTGCCGCAAGGCGAACATAAAGATCTTGGGACTTGTGGAGAACATGTCGGGGTTTGTGTGTCCCAACTGCAAGGGCAAGTCTTTTATCTTCAAGCCCACCACAGGCGGTGGCGAGCAGTTGTGCAAAGACCTCAATATTAAATACCTCGGCTCAGTGCCTCTTGATCCTCGTATTGGGAAAGCATGCGACCAGGGCGAGTGCTTTTTCGACGAGTACGCCGACTCCCCTGCGGCAACTGCCATTTTGGATGTTGTGGATGCGTTAAGGGACGAAGTGGAGATTCTGCTCAACGGATTGGGCATCTCGGACTTGTAACTACGGGTGAGCGGCATGATACAGTGTGGTATGTAATAGCATCGGTGTATATCAAATTTATTATGAGTATGGTGGCAATCAAGAGCTAGAATCCAGACCCGCACAGGAGACATTGCAGTGAGAGTATTTGATTCCAATGATCCTCATATGACATTCCCGTCCTGGATATTTAACGTTATGGATGATTCAATTCTTGCGACAAGGTCTCATGAAGTTGCCAGGGCAACCTGTGAGGCCACTCCAGGATATTTCCAAGCCACATGCTTAGGACCGGCCAGGCCGTGAGCAGCCGCCACCAGGACTCGAAGCTAAGCCGTAATGTATATAGGATTTTAATTAGAGGGGTTTGATTAGAGATTTGATAGATATTTGATAGAGATTTGATAGAGATTTGATAGAGATTTGATAGAGATTTGATAGAGATTTGATAGAGATTTGATAGAGATTTGATTAGAGATTCGTCTATGGAAAGGTTTCGTCAAAATCAACAAATACAAGCAAAAGTTGTCACGTGTTTGTAATACCGATGTAATCGACACATTACCGGACTTTGATCTTCAGCTGGGTTGATATATAGCAGGACATTCATACCGAATGATTCAATTGAGCTTCGTGCTTTGTAATGCTTCTCAGCTGGGTTGCGAAAAGTGAATTTTTGTCTCGGTTCCACTACTATCACGTATTATTGTAAATGGGTTTTAAATTTGGTGTGGCGGCCAATTCGTTCAATTGAGCCAGTATATTGACCGATCTTCGGAAAGCTCAGCAGCAGCAAATTCATGATGCCAGGGAAATCACTATGCCACAGATATCTTCTTTTTGTACTGAGCCACGCCTTAGTCTTCGCAACGGCGCCTTATCGCAGTCACCTTGCGCGGCACCAAGCACCGGGCCATGAGTGTGCTGTAAAGTCTCCAACATGTCCGTGGAAGAAGCGTTTGCACTGGTTCCCGCCTTCAAAGAGACACGGATTGCGTCCCTCTATTCCGACTTCTCGCATCTTCAAGTTTACAATCCCGAAGGATACGAGGCCAATTGCAAGGCGTGGAAGGAGCTCATCACGCAATGCATGCTACGCCACGCTTTCAAGTCAAGCTTCTCGATTCCAGTAACTTTGGCATCGGCTTTTCTGATCCCTAAATACGGCGAGCCAAAGTTCCTCTACAGTGTGGTGGACCAGATGATCAAGGACAGCGTATTGGTGCCTTGGTCCGTCTTCCAAGCGAGCTCCTACTCTGCCCGGAGCTCATTGACAGACTACCTCTTCCCAACCACCCTTGTTCTGAGAAGCTGGACTTCACTCAAACTCTCCTTATATACTCTGAAATCTGCAAACCACGAGGAATACTTCATACACCTTCCATTGTTGAGCTCAAATGCCGAGGAGACTTTTCTGAAGCTTCAGGAACTGGCACTGCTTGAAGCTGTGTACCTGGGGAAGCTATTCAACGAAGAAACATTCATCAACCATCTTAAGAAATTGGATCCAAACTTCTCCACCATAGATGCCAAGGCCATGACTTTATTTTTGACTAGAGACACCCACAAGGTCAAACTCCTCAAAAAGGAACTGCCTCAACCTGAGACTTACTTGAAGTTGGACAATTCGCCAATCACAGAGACAGACATTGGTATAATCAACTTAAAAGCGGCTATAGAGAAGGTCACTTCGAGGACCGCTTTGTTGGAAAAGAAGGTTGATCACGACATTCCCTGCCGCATTCAAACGTTGCTTTCATCTGCGAATGCAAAATCAGACACCACCAGATCCCGAGCCAAAAATCTTCTTCTCCAGAAGGCCCGTGCCAATAAGTCTCTTGAGCATTCTTCGAATTTGTTGGAAAAACTCTCCGATATTTTAGATGAGATTAATAAGGCTGAGACGAATGCAACCATGGTCTCGACGTTGCAGTCTGCCAATTCAGCTCTCTCTGCGTTTAACGAGCGAGCCACTGTCAGTGAAGTAGACGAGGTTATGGTTGATATGGAAGAGCAAATATCCAAGACCAATGAAGTCAGTGAAGCCTTGGGCGTGGCTCATGACGATGAATTGGATACAAGTGATATTGAACGTGAACTAGAAACCCTTGAGGCCGAGGAGTTGCAGAAGAAGAAAAGCAGCTCTTCGGCGCGTCTTGACTCGGAAGAAGAGGAGCTCCTCGAGAGGTTGCAAAAGGTCCTGCTCAAAGAACCTACTCGCCTTGACTCAGGGGCAGATACTGCAGCTACTCAAGCAAAGAAAGCGGGTGAGCCGCGGCAAATTGCATATACTACCTAGCATCTGGATTGAGTATTTATTTTCTAGTTCAGTGCAGATTCGTTTTGGATTAGCGATAGAACGTGAGTTTTCTTGGGGCATTCTCTAGCCCAAAATTTGGGAGATTTGCTGCGTCAAGTTGAACAACTCCACTGAGGGATCGTTATACTCCATGGTGTCGGAATTATTGAGTGTGCCTCTCGAGCTTTGTGCATCGCTCAATTTCTTAATTCCATGCAAAATTGATTCGTTTTCCTTGATCAAAGCCTGAATTTCACCATTATTGGACTCCAACAATTGCAATATAGTCCACAATGAAATGTGCTCAAAGGTGGCATTTCTGCTTTGTAGAAATCTCAACAAAAATCCAAAGATGCCTTCATTTGGCTGCGTCCAGTTGTCGAGAATGTAGCTCTCGTGCTCGTTAGAAACACGAGAACACAAATTTGCCAAAGCAGCAGCGGAGTTTCCGCAGACTTCACCATTCTCGCTGAAAGTCAAGGGAATTAAAACGTCAATTATGTGACTCTCATAAAGTTTAGGTTTCAAGTCATCAGCCAAGGCCAAAATGGCGAAACATGCAGAGATCTCCAGCTGGACCGACAAGGGAACTTTCAAAACCAACTCCTTACATTTTTCAACAGCCCCAGCATTCAACAACGCAAGTCGGTTGCGTTCACTGGAGGCCGCCAAGTTTCTTAAAGTAGAAATGGCATGACATTGGATCTCCTCCAGATCATTGTAATCCAAAAGCGCCACCAAAGGCTTCAAAAATCCTGCCTCGATTATCAATGCTTCATTAAGTGGATGGATAGAAATGTTGCGGATGCAGGCAACTGCGGCCAAAATTAGTGGCTGATGATTGCATGTTAATAGCTGAACCAAGTAGGGTAGGCCTCCGGCTCTAACAATATCAACTTGATAACCAGAGTCTGAAGCTAAATTCCTCAACGCAAGGGTAGCCTGGCACTGTACTCTAGGAGACGGCGAATCCATCAAGCTTACCAAATGGCCAACGAGTTTAGGCTCAGTTGTGGACAATTTCTTCCTGTTCAGATCGTCAACTGCGATATTTGATAAAGCGGTAGTGCAGTAGTATTGAACATCAGCATCTTCACTTGATAACAAAGACACGAGAACAGGTACAGCGCCTGCGTTCACCAATTCCTGTCTATTCTCAAGGGAGTGAGTCATGTTCAACAAAGCACCCGTTGCATTTCTCTGGACACGAATATCCTTTGACTTGGCCAATTTTGTCAATGGAATCAAAGCACCGCTCTTAGCAATTCTCGATTTATTTTCATCTTGAGTGGCCAAATTGGTAATGCAGCCAACAGCGTTGCATTGCACTTCGATATTTGACGACATCATTTGCCTGATCAAAGGTTCAATTCCTCCCATTTCAGCAATCAAAGATTTGTTTTCGTTATTCACAGCTAGGTTTCCCAAGGCACCACATGCGGCCCTCTGAACCTCAGTGTCGTTAGACTGCAATAGAATTAAGATAGGCTCTAGAACATCTCTGTTCACTTCACGCACGTCTTTCTCCGTTATTTCGGCGAAAGCCAAAGCAGCACTTCTCTGCAAGTCAATATTTTCTGAATAAACCAATGTCAGCAATGATCTCAAGGGCCCGTTGCTGAAGAAGTCGACGTCAGACCTATTCTCCAAGTATTGCAAGAGCGCAGAAATAGCCTCTCTCTCGTTTTCAGCTAGCAAAAGTGGTGGATATTTGCCGTCCCCATTTGAAGGGTATAAGCAGCTACAACAGGCTCCCATCTCAGAAACTTGATCAAGGTGAGGAACTTGTGAAAGTGTTTTGGCTCGGAATGCTTAGGGGCTCACAAACACAAAACCGCCAGCAAATAGCACTTCGAATACAGAAGAGTCTTGTCAGTTAACACGAGCTGTATCGAAGAAGGTCAGGATATCAAAAAGCAAATAATCTCAAGCCCAGATATCAGGTCCACGAGGTTGCTCTTTGGCGTAGTGATTTTCTCGTTTTTTTGTTGCTTCACGGGGAGGATGGCAAATGGAATTAAAGGAAAAAGCTTTCGGGAATGTATCAAAGAGTGCCTCAAGGAGACAGGACGCGTATTATTGATGTTCGAGTGAAGTAACACGAATTTGTGGTTTGACTCGCAATCACTTTATAAACGGCAGCTCCAAGGCACGTTAGGCGCCTGTCCTCGTTGAGGTGCAAGCAGGGTGTGCGGAGCACAATATGGTCTCACGCAAAGGTGAGCGACCCGCAGGCACCGTTCTTGAAACGGAAATTCGCAAGCCCGAAGTGCGATAAGACTCGTTAGACGCGCGGCGTGGACTACTACAACGGGTACCATGTACTTTGTAGACATAGCTAATGACGCCTTACTGGACCCTTGTAATGCAAATTTCAGAACTCAAAAGCGAAGGGAGGCACGGCTTGCAGAACAGAAAATTCAAACGCTTTTCTTGCACGTAACGCTTAAGTCGAAGGTGAAACACAATGCTCGCAGACGAGGGAACGGTACTGCGCTCCGCGTCGCGTTTCACCTGTCCATCACTTGGCGATTTAAATGAATTTATCACCAGCTGCGCAAATTGTCCGCTCGATTAAACCAAAAACTGGATGCTCAAAAACCATGAAGCATAAAAAACTTTTCATGAACGATTCAAAATAGACCATCACACGTAATATTCCAACTCAATAGTTGGGTATAAAGAAATGTTGTTAACAGATTTAATGTCTAGTATATTTCAAGAAGCACTCAATTGAACCCAAAGCCTCTTAAGCTGAAACAATAAGCGATTTAGAAACTCATTAGTATAATAAACTGCTAAAATTTGGTCTGTCGAAAAGGGCGTGTGGTCTAGTGGTATGATTCTCGCTTTGGGTTGTAAGTTCGCAAGAATTTCAAATCTGCGAGAGGCCCTGGGTTCAATTCCCAGTATGCCCCTTTTTTTATCAAGCATCAAAGATCCTATTGAGAAACAAGAGCAAGGAGTTGTTTCGAAAACCATTCGGGAGCCTGAATATAGGACAATTTCTTCACGAGTTTCCTTCGGCTTAGAAATGTTCGGCAAGCGCAGTGCCGCGTTCCCCGGATGGAGCATGGGTCAGCAAGCCCGGTTTCGCCCAAACCGCACTTTTTCCTAGCACCCTTGCGAAAAATCACTCCCCCACTTCCAATCCCTATAATATATCTAACGCTACGACCTAAAAATGGGTATCAATAATCCAATACCAAGAAGTTTGAAAAGCGAGTCGAAGTACGTATTCATTATTATGCTCTCCTAATAATTGCAATCGAACGGGCATGTCATACACCCTCCGTATACCTTATTGGGAGGCACTATGCTGGTAAAAGAACGTTAGACAGTCATGAATAATGCTAACATTTCAGAAAAGCAGCCAAGGTGTTGGCTAGTTTCATTAAGCCAAACCAGTTGGCAGGCCCTGATCAAATCATTCCACCCGATGTCTTAAGAAATGCAAAGGGTCTAGCCATCATTACAGTGTTAAAGGCAGGGTTTCTCTTCTCGGGAAGAGCAGGATCTGGTGTAATTGTGGCTAGATTACCCGACGGTTCTTGGTCACCACCATCAGCAATCGTCACTGCAGGTGCAGGTGTTGGAGGGCAAATCGGTGCCGAACTCACAGACTTCGTGTTCATTCTTAATACTGTCTCTGCAGTGGAGTCATTCGCCCAATTGGGATCGGTCACCTTGGGCACGAATTTGTCGGTTGCTGCTGGACCGTTGGGAAGAAACGCTGAGGCCGCTGGTACTGCCTCGTTGAAATCTGTTTCTGCGGTATTTGCCTACTCGAAGACGAAGGGACTTTTTGCAGGTGTCTCTTTGGAGGGTTCTGCAATCCTTGAGAGAAGAGATGCAAACAGGAAATTTTACGGCAGCAATTGCAAGGCCAGAAATATCTTGAGTGGCCAAGTGGAGAATGTGCACGGGTGCGAGCCCCTTATGAGAATTTTGGAAAGCAGGGTATTCTCCACAAGAATTTCTGACGATGACTTCTATAACGACGACTACTATGACGATATTCCAGATGATTTTTCGGATACCACTTCTGACTACTCTAATCGCCATTACAGATCTTTCAATCAAGGAAGCAGGCGGTACTCTGATGAGTACGGTTATTCTGATGATGAATACTCCGACGAAGCGCCAAGCCGCCACCGAACTGGAAGGAATGCCGCATCTAACTCCCACAGAGCAAATGATTCCAGGGGTGTATCTCGGCGCTCCACTTGGGAGGACAACGTATATGATGGAGGCGCTAGCCGAAGACGTGGAGATAGTGACGTCGATCACTTGGGGTCGAGACTTAATAAGACAAAGCTTTCAGGCTCTACTACTAGCCCATCCAGGCCTTCTTCTAGTAGTAAACCTAACTTTGGAGGACAGCAGAAATCTAATTCGAATCAGGCGATTGCGCTCTATACGTTTAAAGGCGAGCAGCCTGGAGACTTACAATTCAAGAAGGGTGATGTTTTAGACATTATACATAAAACAGATACCACTGATGACTGGTGGACAGGAAGAAACTATGGTCGCAGTGGCATTTTCCCTGCGAACTACGTGGAGTTGATCTAATCTGATGTGTCTTTCGCTGTGCAGCACTCATAGATCTGAAGCGCTTTCGTACGATATAAGCAATGGAACTAAAATTTGCTATTCGATATTTGACTATATCTTCAAGATCTCTTTCACAAAGTGCTCGACAACAACTTTTCCTTCATCAAATGTAGGATCCTCATGCCTGTAAATCACCGCCGCATGTGTGGCCTTGGTTTGTCTTATGATAACCGGGAATTTATTCCACTCTAACTTGTTAAGATTTTCGATGATTGTTTCTTGTGTGTCAGTCAACTGGACATCGAAATTTGCCTTGAACTTTCCTCTGAGATCGATCAAAGTTCTTCCAGAATCAGGCACCAGGTAATCACTATCGCTATTGAGTTCTGGCACGCTTGTTGTCTTCTTCTTTTTTAAAACACTTTGCTGATATTCGGAGTAATTATCGTTGCTCATTGCATCGAGAATAGAATCCACTAAACCTTCTGTTTGATCCCTTACTCGCTCGCCGAGTGATAACCCAGAAGCACGGGAGGTCACTTTGGAGAGCGAGTGGTCTTCCATATGACATTCCGCATAGGTTCCGTCATCACTAAGAAGAGACCCTCCTATAGTATCGTATAGCACCTGAAGGCTCTCGGCACTTTCATTGGAAAAGTCTCGCATTCTTTTACTAAGCATTATTCTTTGACAGATTGAATTCCCTAGGACGTAAAGACCATATAGAGGAGCCAAAAAGACAAAGTAAACAGCTAGCTTTAGCCACAAGAGTGTATTAGACAAGAGCTTAAGAAAGGAGAACTGCTTCACGGTTGCTTCGACTTTGTTGAACTCGGGCAGCTTTGAAATATCAATGACAGTTGGTTCGTAGCCCTCGACATAACCTAGAACATAAGCACTTGTTTTTTCATTGACCATGAATTGGAAAGGGTCAATTGGGGAAATCGAGGTCGTGTACCATGCGGTACGCCTGTCGTTAATGGTGTTGGCGTATAAATGCCTGTGGTCGAATAGGGACAAAGCCTTGTGAAACGTCGAGGAGGGATCGGCCATCCATTCAAGCAAGGGCTTTTTGGAGCCTCCAATCGTCATGGCGTCCTTGAGAAACATCTGCTTTCCTGTATGCACTAGCACGTACGGAGCCACCAAGTTGTACAATCGAGCCGATAAAGACGAGCTAGCGTTCAACGCACCCACATGGGGAGTACAAAAAGTGGTGAAGTGACAGGGTCGAACTTTCTCGAAAAACCCCCGATGATACAAGACACCTATCGCATATCTGGAAACTAACCCGCCCATTGAATAGCCTATAAGCGAGAATTTGGTAACTTGATTACCTTGCAGCCTTAGCTCCTCCACGTGATCCCAGATTTCATCTGATATGCGCTTTCCATTCACATCGACGCCATCATAAGTCAAGTAGCCGGCGTGCGAGCCTGTTCTGTAAACAAGCAATCGCTCGGCAGAGTCGGCTGGAGAACAGTGGTGATCAATTTGGCCAGCTAGGTAGCTCATGTGAGAAGGATTGCCCCATATACCATGGACCAATACCACCAAATGACAAGCCATGGGACACTGGAGTGCAAATGGAGACGAGTTTTAGGAAATGAGACAGGAGAGATGGGGAGCGGTGGTGATGGAGAATGTGACAACAAGGCGTGGTAGGGATCGGGTGCGAAACGGGGTTGCATGCGCATTCGTTGTTGGATGCAGCCTCGCTAAGTGCATGAGGCGATAAGTCAGAAGATAGATATATTTTGGGTAAATCAAAAGAAAAAAAAAAATCTATTTCAAACCAAGTCGGTTTTTTTCTTAAAGTGGAATAGACTGTCGTCAATATTTCCAACACCTATGAAGTACCATCAGAAGTCAGAAGTGTCGTGGATGGGCTGTTGGGGTATGCCATACAGGAAGGTCCAACAATTAGGACCTACGTATAAAGACCGCGAGCATGGCATGCGGCTTTTCGCCCTTTTAATCACCCACGCCGCACGCTTAATGGACAAAAGACCGGGTTTTATGCACCTTGCGTCAATGTTGAGTTCCATATCTTAATCAAGGGTGGCCTGGGCTCGGAGACAGTAGAAATATTCTATAACCAGGTTTCCGATTTTCATTGTGTCGTAGAAGCCATGCTCAATTCATTTGGTACACAACATTGGTCTTCACTCTGGTACAAGAGCGGCGCGATGGTACCTTAAATAAAATCGACACCACGACCTTGATCAATGATAATACGAGTGCACTTTAAAATTACGAGTGCCGTTTGAATTATATTTGCCAACATCTAAGTATATATACAACATCACTCAAGGCATTTGGAAATTAAAAGACCCGCAGCAACGCCGACATTGAGCGAGTCCACCAAGTCATCCCCCAGGCGGCGTTTGTCTAGCCCCACCAAAAAGTCGGAACGCAATTTCATATTGGCACGCACCCCCGAGCCCTCGCTTCCCAAGATCATCAACATTGGGGACGCATGTAAGAGGCCTGCCAAGTCGGACGCTTCAATGTACTTGTTGGACACGTGCACGCGGTGCTTTTCTCGCAAAGCGGCCAAGTCGTCTTGGCTCTGCCGGGAGCTTGTAGTCACAATGCACCAGCCATTTCGTTTTGCCGACTCCACGAAATGCAAGCTCCGGTCCGCCTTGTATATGGGCAAGAGGTCGAGCGCACCTGCAGAGGCCTTTGCTGCGACTGGCCCTAAGCGTGCAGACTCGGAGCTCGGGATTACGAGGAAGTCTGCACCAAGGAAATATGCTGAACGGACAATGCTGCCCAAATTCTGTGGATCAGTGATTCCATCCACGAAAACCCCCAACGGATGCTTGTTTGCATTAGCAGCCGTGGTCCTGGCCACGTGACACGCTTTCTGCACTGGGACATCCGTCTCTTCGTCATACACGGTCACACTATACAGCCCGTCGGTTCCGTCGAACTTCAGATCGAGGTCGTGGATCTCAGGTATAATTAAGGGCTTCGTTTCCAAGACTACGCCATTGTGCACACCATTGGAGCTCAACGTGTTCATCTCGCCTTTGGAACTCTTTTCCACCACCCGGACGCCGAATTTTCGGGCCGCCCGGACAATTTCCCGCACGTTATCTTTGGCCTTTTGAATATAAAGTGTGCTGAAGGCCTCTCGCTTGCCTGCAGTCAATGCGGATAAGACTGAATGTGTACCAAAGAGGTACTCTGCAAGCGGGTTCAACGCTGGCCGCGGCTTCCTGGGGAGGTCATAATCGTCGCCCATTTCATGTTTTCTTCTCTGCTCCCGAAGCGATCGCTGCCGGGTGACTTTATCATTCAACGCTTTTCGTTTTTCGGGCGAGATTTGGGCATATTTTCTGATGAAGTACTCATGTTTGGAGATATTCAACTTGTCCCAGATCTTCTGCTCGGGCTTGCGGTTGCTACCGGCATTGAAGGAGTCATCGAATTTTTTGAGCCCTTTCTTCAGATCGTGCGATTTGAACACTGGCTTGACGGCCTGCCCGATAAGGCTTGTGTGGAACCTTCTCATGGTGAGGAGTGAAGAGATGCGCATTGACAGGTGCTCTCATCAAATCCATGCTTGGGACGCGCACCTAACGCTGCGCTGCAACCTAGCTTGAATCTTACAGAGAATTTTGGTTGCTTAAATAAGTATGTGTGTTTGGGCCTAAAACAAAACACCTTTTGTGGAAGGCACGTCGTTGGTGCCGTTCAGGCTGATGGCCTCCTTGATAGCAATTGCCAATGCTTTGAATGCACTTTCTGCACGGTGATGGTCGTTGAAGCCACGGAGACAATCCACGTGAAGGGTGATAGCAGCCCCCTGGGAAAAACTCTCCAACACGTGGGGAATCATTTCTGCGGACAAGTCGCCGATTTTCTCGCGCTTCAACCCCAAGTCCACCACGGCGTATGGCCGGTTGGAAAGATCCACCACGGCACGGCTCAAAGCCTCATCCAACGGAGCAAAGCCCGAGCCAAACCGCTTGACGCCTCTCACATGGCCTAGTGCCTTCTGGAATGCAAGGCCCAAACCAATCCCCACGTCCTCGGCGGTGTGGTGATCGTCGATGTGCAAATCACCGATGCATTCGACGATAAGTGACCAGCCCGAGTGCTTGGCTAGAGCGTGGAGCATGTGGTCCAAAAACCCTATCCCTGTTTGGACATTGATCGTCTGGGTCTGGGTCTGCTGAGCGGCATGTTCCTCGTGGGTCTGTTCTTTGTTAAGGATGGACTTGTCTATCTGGATGAAGCCCCCATCAAGCGAGATGGCAATCTGGATTTTGGTCTCGTTGGTATCTCTGGAGAGAGTAGCGGACCGGCTCATTACGGTGCTGGTCACTTGGAGTTGATGACGTGAGATAAAAGATTGGCCAGTGTCATAATGCGCATATCTAATCCACTCGGTCCGTGCTTCGCGATTTTCCGTCCTGAAGGTGCATCCGAGATACTGGTACACATGGGACTCCAAACAAAAGAGTTTACGGGCTCAAATTTCTGGCCACAAAATGCCTTACCCGAAACCTTGGGAAATGCCGTGTGATATTTCCCCTCTCTAGTTGGGTCCCCGTATGAAATCCGGAAATTCTGTGTCAACGATGACGTGAGGAGGCGTGATTTCGGTACACTTGTACTCGGCCGCACCGCGACCATCCAGAGCTTACTCGCGCGCTCACTTAGTGCTTACCGCGCTTGTCTGAGGATCCAATGAATTCCCCTCTCGTCTAATCACTGCACAACACACACAAGTGTTTCGCATGGCTAAGGAGGTGAATCCGCGCGCTTACAGTGGCCGGGTTCAAAGCGAATTCGAATCCCGAGCCGCGAGGTGCCGATCATCGCAAAAGCGTGGCACATTCACTACCTGCTTTGCTCCGAGCGTTTGGGTGCGTTGTTCACAGGTGTGGCCACCGTAGTCACTGCTGCCCCATCCTGGGGAGCGCGCGCCTTCAATTTTTTACGCCATACACTTGGCTTCACAACCAGATCTCTATTTTCACCGCTTACAGGGCTGATCTTCACTATTGCCCACCCCAAAAACTAGCGCACCTCATTTGATTCTCTCAGTTAGGGCCCACAAGTACTGGTAATAGGGTAAAGGAGCTTTCCTGAAGGCATATTTCATGAAATAGGAAGCGCCTCATCGTGATTTCTTCCCGGTCTTTGGCCTTCACTCCATCTAAACATTCCACTATGCTAGCCACATCCTCCTATGAGAGAACTAAGGTCATCGGCCAGGGCAAGTTCGGGGTGGTCTACAAAGGATACCACAAGAAAACCGAGAAGGTGGTTGCTATCAAGGTATTAGATCTAGACACAAAATACGACGAGGTGGTCGACGTCCAGCAGGAGATCCAGTTTCTTGCCGATTTGAAAAACTGCCCAAATGTCACTCATTATTATGGCTCTTTTTTGGATGACACAAAACTCTGGATTATCATGGACTACTGCGCGGGGGGATCCTTGAGAACTCTTTTAAAAGCTGGTACTTTGGAGGAGAAGCATATAGGAGTCATTGCGCGAGAAGTGCTTATGGCGCTACAAGCAGTCCATAAAATGGGGGTCATACACCGAGATTTAAAGGCGGCAAACATCCTCATCACCAATGATGGCCAGGTGCAAGTGTGTGATTTTGGTGTGGCCGCCCAACTCACTGCAAACTCGAACAAGCGTACCACCATTGCTGGAACTCCATTTTGGATGGCCCCCGAGGTTATTCGTGAGGGTGATAACTATAACGTGAAAGCTGACATATGGTCTTTGGGTATAACCCTTTACGAGCTAGCCACGGGAAATCCTCCCTACTCCGAAAAAGGTGCGTCCTGGGCTATGGCAATGATTGAAAAACAGGCTCCCCCTCGTTTGGAAGGCAGGGAGTACCCTTCGGCATTGAAAGAGTGCATAGCACTTTGCTTGGACGAAAACCCCGACGAGAGACCCTCTGCAGATGATTTGATGAAATGCAAGCTCGTCAAGCTGTATAAAAATCTCCCCACCGCTGTATTGAAGGAAGTCATCTCTCGGTACCTTCTATGGAGAGATCGCAACTCTTCTAGAGACTCGGTCTATGTACATCCTGACGATGCAAGCAAGCTTAACCAGCCTGGATTAGAAGTGAAGTGGGATTTCGATTCATTGAGCTCCAAGGAATACATCGTTGAAAACGACATTGATTTAGAAGTCGCGGAGAATTATGATCACTCCAAGGATAATGACTACACCCTAAATGCCGAGACCTTTCGCAACAACGTTTCCACATTTCGGTTGAACGAAACGCTAACAAATAGCAACTTAGCCCTGGCTTCGAGTTCGACGCAAAAGCTAGGCACAGGCGATGAACGTGGTCTGCCTTTCCAATTCAATTCCAGTACGCAGGCTACTTCCAAAACTGGGTCTCATTCGGCAAAAAACGCCACCTCACCAGCTCCCAAATCTTTGATCTCTCTTTTCGAAGAAGAAGATGATGGGGATGAACACATGGCAGGTCATGGGTCCAGCTTTGAAATACCACGCGGTCCCAATATATCTTTGGCAGACTCATTGCACGTGAGCTCGCCAACAATCGAGATCCCAGACATGGAGAGTTTGTCGAAGCTCGCCTCGGCGACGCGAAAGCAGTCATTATCTGCTCCCCCGACAAAGGCTCAATCGTCTCACAATTCTCCTCAACACAACTTTCCGTCCCTTGATAAACCGCCAGCCTTGGTTCTGTCCCTGTCAAACGGAAGCAATGCTGAGCCCAGAGTAGGCTCCCCAACAAACGGCAATAAATCAAGGAAGCATGCACTCTCTAATACAGGAAGCTCATTTTCTTCTGGTGCCTCATTCCTAGACCAAACTGTACCAAGAACCCCGCCTTATGTTCAGGAACACACCAACCACCACCAAGAGAAAGGGTCACCTACTCCGGTATTGAATGGTTCAAGCATCGTTAATTCCGAAATGTCTTTAAACAACAGTCCGTCCAAGTCTATGAGGGCGCTTCATTCCAACAACAACCCTATGTTACAGCCCATCAATTTCAAACTCCATAGCGAGTCTTCTGCAGTTAAGCACGTCAGTGGCTCTACCACGTCATTGCATGCAAATTCTGGCTCCCTGTCTGCACTTTCAGGAACAGGCAGTGGCGCCGGTGCAAGCGGCTCGAATAATGATGCACAATCTGTCAAGACCAAAAAAGAAAAACCCAGTCTTCGCATTCAGATGCCGGTCCCATCCGCTTCATTCAACCCACTTGCGGCGTTAACCGGGGATGTCAACGATTCAAAACGCCAAGACAGCAACGTCAACCAATTCGGCATCAACCCATCATTGGTGGGAAGTGTCACATCGATGACACCTGTGACTGAAAAAGAGAACCAACTTAATGATAGCGTGGATCACAAGCCTCGAATGCCCGACTTGAATGGAGCTGCTGCACGTTCAAACTCTCAAAAGAGAATAGTCACTACACCTGGTCCCGCGTCTGCGCCAATCACCGGTTCATTTGCCACATCCGAAACAGGACTTTCTCGGAATCAATCCTTTTCCAAGTCTTCCATAAGAAAAACTCTGAGGTTTCCCACTATTCCTTCCTTAGATGGAGACTTATTCATGGATTCGACGCCTAAAGCCAAAATCGCTAGCGAGTTGGAGAATTTGGTGCTACTATTTAAACATGGTCTTGATGCACTAGAGGAGTCGTTCTAGCACGCATACAATGCTCCACGTACATATAAAGCCATTATTGCATTTAATACAACAAACTTCCTAATTTGGCCCGACAAGAGCATTACATTTTGGGTTTTGATACAATCCACTATGCGATGTCGTGCGCGGGTCAAAAGTATTGAAGCGTAAATCCAGCCATGAAGCCCTAGTACCCATCGCCCACCATGCCACCACGAATGAGACGTCGTATAACGACAGCGAAGAGGGAAGAGATCGAGAATGAACAGAAAATTCTAGATAACAAAATCGTTCGTCCGTTCGAAACCCTAAACGGTCTCCCAATCTCATACAATGAGCCTCCGTACGGAAACTATGAGGAGATTCTCAAGAACCCTCTCACCATCAAGGACTCTGCTGTGCTCTACAACTCCTTAATCAGGTCAAGAAACACCTATGTTTTTCATGCGCCTATGTTCAAGTTACATTGGGTCAAGCAAACAACATACGCCAAGAAGTTAGCGGAGATGGATAAGGAAAAGCAAAAGGAAATCTTGAAAGATTCCAGCAACAGGCGGAGGTTTGCGAAGGCGACCACCAACTCACTAGAGGCACGAACCAGAATTCCAGTGCTTAGCCCGGATGTCAATGCCAGAGATGTCATGTCGAAATTGTGTGAAGCGTCCATGACTTTAGGACCACATACCATGGATATAAGGATATTTATAGCCAAGGACGCGAGGTCTGA
This sequence comes from Metschnikowia similis, assembly GCA_002370765.1. Taxonomy (NCBI): domain Eukaryota; kingdom Fungi; phylum Ascomycota; class Pichiomycetes; order Serinales; family Metschnikowiaceae; genus Metschnikowia; species Metschnikowia similis. Next base: position 118,564 of record NKZP01001075.1, read on the forward strand.
GAAATCAAGGGCGATTGACGAAATCAAGAAGTTTGGTGGAAAGCCAGCTTCGCCAGTGCCTCATGCTGTGCACAATGAACTGGTGAAGCCAGAGGCAGACAAGCCTGAAGCACATGCGCATACAAGCAAGAGTCCGTCTACTGAGGGAATGGGCCTGATGCTGAAATCCTACTCTGAAATCGGAAGACCGGCGACAGAAAATGCTCCTCCGAATCTGAACGTAACAGGGACGGAGATGCCACCGACGGAAACGACTCATCAATCTCAAGAAGACAAGCCTGCGTCGCCCCCCAAAGACACGGGGTTCAATCGAGGAAAAGCTGCTGAGCCCGATGAAAAAGAAACTGAAGATACTGGAAAGGACTCTAAAAACGATACATCGGATCCGGACAAAGCCACAGCGAGCCCTCTTTTCAGCGGTCAGGGTAGCCCTGCTATAAGCAACTCAGACAAGATAATCATCGGTGCAAGAGGATTCAGCTCTAAGGCCGCAACTCTGTCCAGTGAACCAGCAGTTCCAGAAGCCGAGGAGAATTCGAAAAGTGCCAGTTCAGCAAAGCCTTTGGAACGAATTGAACAAAGTACGAGTCATGGTCATGAAGAAGTAAAAAAGCCCAGTCCCAATCCAGTTTCCGGAAAAGATCCCTCAGTCAAGAGCAAACCAGAAGCGGCGGGTTCGAAGATTCCAGCCCCAGCAAGCCGCCCATCGCCCGCCAATCTACAGTCAATTGACAATACAATCATGATATCAAACTTGAACGCCATTGCCAAAGTCGATCTCTCGCTCAATGATCTTATGAAAGAAGTTGCACTGGGCAAGGCCTCGGAAGTTCAAATATCTACATTCAAAAGGTACATCGAGCGAGCCAAACAAATGGGCCCGCAGCCCCATCATGCCGAACTATACTTTTCCAAGGGCATTCCTCTCCCGCCAAACTTCCCGAAGCCATATCTGCCGCGAACAGTCGACAGACGAACCCCTCCACTTCTGAGACTAAAGGTCCACAACCCCATGAAACTCACCGCCTTCCAAGAAAAGTATTTGCATAATGCAACACTTGTTTTCGAGTTTCTTGAAAACCCTAATGTAAGGTACATCATTCCACAAGACTCTATTTGCGAGGTTCTCAATCCGGAATACCCAGCACCTCCCGATGCAGAGGAGGGCACGGAGTTCAATGATGTCCTTTTCAGCCACATTTGGATACACAATGTTGAGGAGATGGAAAATTATGAGCGGAAACAACACGACTATGAACTGGAGCTTTCCAAGAGAGAAGAGGAGGAACGAGCCGCAAAAGAGGAAGAAGAAAAGAAGAACAAGGAGCTTAGTGAAGCAGCCGAGGGCGACCAAGCGGCGGAAGCGCCTTTACCAGATGCACGAGCTCTGAGGACAAAAAAGAAAGCACCACCCCCCAAAAAAAAGAAGCCGTTGGTTCCTCCAGAAAAGCCGGCAGTCAGATATACCGCGTTTTCATTCACGGTGCACAATATCCCCGCAAGATACATCCCAATCGTCAGAAATAGCATGAAACCCCTCAAGCAGGTTCAGGAGCAAATGAAGAATATTCTAGCGACCGGAAACAGAGTCACAAGCTCATACCTATGGTATCAGGTAGACGCGAGATTAGACGAAGCCTTTGCGGAGGACTTGAGGAACGCAGCAGTTGAAGAGGAGAAAAACATGACGGGATTCGTGCCACCAGTAGAAGCAAAAAAGAGAAAGCCACGGGACTATAAAGCCATGCGGGCAAAAAAGCTCAAAGAAAATAGTGCGGCGGGGACACCTCTCAAGGCTGAGCCCGACATTGATACTCCTCAAAAGGAGTCTGTTCTTGAGGCCCCAGGGGAGGCAGGGCCTTAGAGATTACAGAAATTGAACATAGTTATACGGGTAAGATTGTAATATATTTACAGGTAAATCCTACTTCCCTTGTTTCGAGAGCATGTTCAAGAGACTTATCACATTTGACTGCAGATCGTCTTGATTTCTCTCATAAATACCTCTTGGGTTAGGATTTGATGGCAGATAATTGGATGACGACATGCCGATATCAGAGCTCTGCATCCAGGAGCCAACCTTTACACCGTCAACCAGCATACGCACTGACCCGGAGGAAGTGACTTGTGCATCAACCACCTTAAAAGGAAGAACAAATTGTCTAGAGTGTTTCCCTGGAGCATTTTTGATGTAGTTTGACTGTAATAAAGTGGACCGGTCGTTAGCCCGGCTAATGATACCACCAATGGCAGCCTCACCAACCCTCACTAATCTTCCAGGAACAATGGTGCCGTGTTTTATGCCATTTGGAGTATTCCAGAGTCTGCCTGTTTGTAGAAAAGAGAGGCCAGCGGTTCCCTGCACACCGGCACTTGGTCTGCTTGTCACCTTTGTGCTCATTTTCTTGGTCAAGTCTTTGATCGAAGGCTCCCGCTTGACTATGTTTGAGGAGGAAGAAAGGTAATCTTTCAACAATCGGTCGAGCTGCGTCGAAGAAGTCTTCAGCAACAACACGTTCGGACTTTTTTCAAGAGCCCACTGTTTAAACTCAGAATATAAGGTAGGGTTCTTCTCAAGGAGCTTCTTCACCTCAGTTAAAGTCACACGCAGGTCCAAGTTGAGCTTATCAAGAATGGTATCCCTTGAGACAAGGTCCGCCTTGTTTAAAGAGTTATTGCCTTCCCACGCAAAGAGGGGATTTTGTCTTGGATTGAGCTTCTTCAAAACAACTCCAGACTCCTGGAACCTCGTTCTGGTGTAATGGGGCCCGGAGTACTTCTCGACATCGGGCATATTCTTGAAATTGTCGATATCGTTGAAAGCAATGTGCGATCTCCCGATTTGTTTGGGAAGAGCCGATTTTAATCCAAAGTCGGATCTTTTGGCACTCTCCTTGGGTGTATAGATGACTTGGTGTGTTGGGGCCGAAACAGAAGGACCTCTTATGTATTTGCTGGTGGGAGTAGCCACCTGGGCCAACTTCGAGTTCTTGAACAACCGAAACAACTCTTGGTTATTCATGGCGTTGATGCTGGCGTTGGTGACTATTGATGCTAGGGTGTGCGTGCGCAAGATTTTTCTTCGAGCGGGTGGTGTATTGGTGTGCGAACCTAACAAGCGTAGGCAAAAGTCACTCCAAAACGACCCACCTCAGGTGTGCGCGTCACCGTGTTCAAATTTAGTTTGAAGCCTGTGCTCACCAAGAAGTCTTTGTAGCGGCCAACCCAGAGAAGCTTGAGCATACGGTCACTTATGCTAGTGGAAGCCTTAAGCACGCTGGAGAAATTGCTTTCTTTGACGAGGTTCTGGAACGCGCTCATCACCTCCTGATCTTTCTGAGAGTTCTTGAGAAGCGGCGAGTTGATGAGGTAGCTGCCATCGCGCCGCTCAACGGGATCGAATGCAATGCTCGAGCTCTGGGTGAGTGGCGGTGCCAAGATATCATGGTGGATTGAGTACGGCGCGGGGCTGAACTTGGACAAGTCGGTTGGCGACCCTCTGGAGTTCTCGTGATGCCCTGGCCCCTGGGTTCTGGAGGTGGCCTCCCAGTTCTTGCTGGAAAAAACAGCTGAGTTTTTCAGAAAGTTGTAGAGCTCAATGCCGAGAGAAAGGTTGCTCGCATACGAAAACCAATTGAAATCGTACTTGGAGCACACGGTCGAAGAAACAGACGTTTTAACATTGTAGGTCAGGGAAATATGGCCCAATATGGGGTTGCAGCTTAATGTCATGGTGAGGGGCTTCCCAGTCACGGTCGAGCGTGTAGCGTACCGAATAGCCGTGGATAGACCCGGACTCATGGACATGGCCGCGTACCAAAGTTCGGTCCCCACTGAGACAACAGAGTTGTCGAATTTTGGAATGATCGACTGCGACTTGTGCGTCTTACCGAAGTTGTATAAACATCTGAATCCGATCAACGCCTCGTTGGTGGAGTAGATGTACTCGCGCGAGAAACGGGGATTGTTTTCCTGGAGATAGAAAATGATTGTGCCATTGCGCTTAATCAAGGGATTGTTGATGCATTTGACCAAGAGCTGTAGATTGGGCGTGATTTTTTTGATGAGCATTGCCTCGAGCGCAGTGCCGGGGAAATACATTCTACCGTATAGAAGCGACGCCGTTTTTGGAGAGTTCTGAGTAGTCTCTGTCACTGGATCCTTGTGGCTTTGTGAGGACGACGTCAGTAAACCGGACGTGGTCATATGGGGTTCGATAATCCTAAACCCTGAGATTGCGTCCTGAAGCGATATATCTTTCGTACCAGACGAGTTTTTGATGGGGATACTGGAGTAAAGGTATGCCAAGGACCCATTGATGGTCTGGCGGTTCAGAAGGGTCATGGACGACGCCAGGTGGGTGGTGGCTTGAGACAGAACCTCGAGTTTGGACCCATTGGGAATGCTGAAATCTAGCATGGCGCACGAGGTCGCCAGGATGTTGGAGTATATATTATCTTCATTCCACGCGGTTGTTTTTTGGAAGCATTTCTGGAGGTATTCCATGTGATTATACATGGATCTGAAGAGTGGTGGTTGGGTGGGGTACTCAGATGCCAGCCGCGCGTAGCTCAGATGATAAGTGCATGCTTGGTATGCAGTGCCTCAGATTGTTGAGGAACTACAAGCGCGCATAAGGAACATGCTACACTTGTTGAACATGTACTATACTATCTATGGGAGAGGTAACTGTTGTGCTGCTGTGTTTCCAGGTTCTATCGAAGCTCTAGTCACTTATTTAGACTGCCTTTCCCTTCTATTATTCTAGAGGCTAGTCAAGAGAATGAATCAACCACTACCCTACCTATAATTAAGGTCTAATCAACCAGGAGTCACATCTCAACATAGATTGTTGAGGATGAAGGTTGGAGACTGATTGCTTGGATTTTTGCATTGTGCTCTGGGAGGTACCTCTAATAGTGCATACTGCATGCTACCTGACTGCAGGGGCTCTGAATATTGACGCCGCCCCAATAGGAAAGAAGTGACGGCAGTGTATTCACGGGCTTTGTAACGAGTCGCCTATAGATTTGGAAGTTTTCCGTGTAAGCTCCAGTATTAAGGAGTCGGTCAGGAAAAGACCAGGCTCAAGGCTAGTATAGAAATGGGATGAAAGCTTGAGATTTTCTTGAGGCTGGCGAGGGAAGGGGTTTGTCGCCATATTTGCTTCGAATGCATCGAAGTAGAGCTTGCAGGCAACGGGAAAAATGCATCTAGTATTCTAGGTGGTCTATTGGACGGTTTGAATGGACTTGAGGTCGTTGAGGTTCTCGATCAAGTCGTTGATGGCCGGAAACTCGGGCCGAAACAAGTCGGCCTTTTCCTGTAGTGTCAAGCTGGAAACACCCTCTTGCAAGCAAGATTCGGACTCGTCCGCCAAGTAAAAAATTAAAAACTCAATGACCTTGAAGTACAAGTTCTGCTGGTTGGGCGCAATGCTGGAGTAATCAGAAGGGATTAGGTTCAAGTGACGGATGATGATCTGGCAACCGTTGTTGGCTTCAAACATCCTCATGTTCTTTGTGTTTTTAAGGAGGATGTGGATAAGCACCGAGAGAAACGAAATGCATAGGGTGGTGGAATAGAATGGGTTCTGCGGGTTAAGATACGAGAGAACCAACACCATGTACTGCCTGCGATTGAAGAGCTTCTTGGAATCGCTATGTATGAGCACAAGTCCGCTGAGATGGCGGCACGCCAAGGTGATGTGCTCTTCCTGGATACTGCGGCCGCAATGGAGAAACGTCTCGAGAGCCAGGAGAAGTGCTGCCGAGAGGTTGTATTGGAAGTTGTCCTGTAGACTGCGTAGAGCCGAGAGCCTTGCGTCCACCGTCCCAGACTCGTGAAATAGCCGCACCGACGGGACAAATCCCTTTAGCAACTCGTCTAGGTCTGCCAACCCATTAATCGCCACCGCGTAGTTGTCTGAGCAAAGACTTTCAACGATGGGCTCAATGGTCTTCTTGATAACATCGAGATCTTTAGGCATGCTGAAGAAGAGTCCTGCTGGATGGCTGCGCTGAGGGGGAATACCTTACTATGTTGGACCACGAGTGGTCATGACTGCCCTAGTGTGTAGTACACAGTGCGCATCAAGCCAGTCGAGAAGACTCTCCACCTCAGCATAATTAAGAGGCGGTTGGCGTTTTGAAAACGGGTGCGGCTACTATGTTGATTGTATTTTTCTGACCATGTAGAGGCAGTGCGTCCGAACCCCACCGTACCCTCGAGTGGCCCCGACCCGCGACAAACCTTCACCATGCCGACGCATTCCAACGGGGCCCGACTGTTGAGGACATGTGGTCTGAAATACGTGCTTGGGTGTGCGCGCGCCTTGACGCTCTCATTCAACCGAAGTCGCGTTTCAGCCGTATACCCACCACTGACCCCTCTTCCCACTGCCTACTGCTTGCGTGCCAATTGTCTGCTCCGCAACTCCAGGGACTGTTTATGAAATGCCGGGCTCTTCTGTGCTTTGGGGCTGTTTTGCTGCCGTGGTGCTGTCGGCCGTGCAGTCCTTGGGTATCACGCTACAACGCAAATCTCATGTTCTTCCATATCCCCACCAACTTTCTGACGACTCTGTCGTGAGCTTGAGGAGAGAGAATCCGCCAGCGGAGCCAGAATTCGCTCGCCACACCCACACACATCGTCGCAACTTGTGGCTTGTTGGTTTCTTTCTCTTCATCACCGCTAATATCTTTGGCTCCTTGGTCCAGCTAACGACGTTGCCCCTAATCATTTTGTCGCCGCTTCAGAGCATAGGGCTCATTTTCAATTCTGTGCTCAGCTGCTTGCTTTTGCCTGGTGAGCACTTTACTTGGAAGCTAGTCTCAGGCACGTTGGTGATTGCCTTTGGTGCCTTTATTGTTGCTTTCAAGGGTGAAAGCACCACGGCCCCGCCTTCAGATATAGGCACCGACGAACGATTCCGCATAGTCATGGAGAAATTCCTGCGGCCGGGCTTCTTGGGCTGGTGGATTTTCACCTTTGTCTTTATGGCGCTTCTACTGAGAATCAACTGGGGCCTCTCTCGCAAAATTAAACTCCTACAGTTGGAGCCGGTGAAATGTCCGCGGAAATCGCTCCGCCATGGGGCCGATCCAGTGTCCCGCTTGACGTTTACCACTGGCATCTTGTATGGACTCATTAGTGGAACCCTCACGGCCCACACCTTTCTTTTTGCAAAGTCCATTGTGGACGTGTTTGTTGAATCTCTCATGCTGCGCTCCAGTCCCAAGAGTCTGTACACTTACTTCATCACGGTGGTTCTATTGGCCCTTACCTTGACTATCGTCGGAATGCAGCTAGTGGCCTTTAATTTGGGCTTGTCCAACATTCTGACTGCCATCTTGTATCCTTTGTGCTTTTTGGTGTACAACTTGGTCAACCTCATCAACGACTTGTCATTCAATAGCCTCTTAAGCCGCGGGTACATTTCGGTGAGCGATTTGATGTTCATTATGTTTGGCCTCGCCAATGTTTTGCTCGGGGTCATTTTGATAAGCTGGGACAGCGCCTTTGCAAAGGCAGACTACTCGAAGGATGAAAACGGGCAATTGATGGCGGCCAAATTTCCTTACGAGCAATTGTACAAAGACGGCGACAGAAGGGTTTTATCGTATGAGGAGAATGAAATCATCTCCCAATTCCGCTTCTGCTACAGGGATTAGGGAGCCCGAACCCAGTCTGAAGCCCATCCAGCAACATCACCATGCCGAATATCATGGGCATCTTGAGCAATCCTGGATGCGCAAATCATGCGAGCTGGTCTTTGTCATGTTTCACTTCAAAAATACAATCGGATCAACAATACTATGGCTATTCTCTTGTAAGCTACACCCGCGTCAACCCCGATGCAAGAGTAGACCCTAAGTCGCGCGCTCATCGGAAGCGCCATCCCTTGAGCTCCACTTCACATGCGATATGACTGAACCCCGACAATTCACGCCCTACAGATCAGCCAATGACTTGCTTAAGCTACGAAGCCTTTTTTTCGCTGCCGAGTCCTCTCCTTCGGCCTTGGAAGATGGTATCCGTACGGTGCATACATGGCACACCAAAGGCCCAGTGCCACATGGTATCAACGTCACTGCATTGATCATTTCGATCCAATTAAACGATCCGGGGCATAACCAGAATGCCCTGACAACTTGCTCCTCACTTTACGCCCTTAGGTCTGCATACGCAGAGGCCATAATTACTATGGTGAATGGACTTTTGGATCCTTTCCAGGGCGACGTGGCGATGCCGGTTCTGATGTTGGCTAGCAAAATAGGGCTTCCTAACTATTTAGTGGAGTTCCGCCATGCAGCAACCCATGACGTGCTTCCATCGCTCGGGACTTTACGTTTCGTTGGAGAGAAGGCGCTCCTGTGGCTAGAGGAGCATTTTTGGACCGACCAAAACCTACTACGAACACCGGCGGTTACTGGGGAACCTGTTTCTGCTCGGTGCGCCCCCACGGTGTCCAGATCTCGGTGTATTCTGTTGATCAAGCTCTACAAAGGCAACCAGAAGCGGGGAATAAACAACGCCTCGGCACTTGCACAACTCCAGGCATTATCTCAGGACGTGCGGCAGCACGGTGTATTGGGCAAACTTATTTTGAACTCTAGGATTCTTTTTTCTGACGCCAGTGGCTTTTCCAAGCTCAAATCTCTCTATGTTCCGCTACTCAATGTGTTTCTGGAGGACTTCATTCTACATTTACTCTTTGGAACCGTCTCCCGATGCTCTAAGGACCGAGACTCCACTATCAGCAGATGCATCCTCCACTCGTGGATTGAATACTTTGTCACCAGACTTCCCGACCTAAGCTATCCGATCAGCTCATTGCATACGTTTGAATCTCCGCTGGACGTTGAAGACTACTTGAGGAAGTACATAGGGATGCTCGATGGCGAATCAGCTCTCTATTTACAGAGTGTCCTAGATGGGAAGCCATTACGAACATTCAGTACCCCGCCGCTGTTAGAGGTCATTTTAAAAAGGGGCAGTGCTGTGGAGGCTGAATCTAAGACCAGCTCAGCGCCAGGACAGGATGTAGCAATGGACGCAGAATCCTCGGTTCATGAAGAGCAACTGAAGCGCCCAAAGCACGACGTGCCTGTTTTTGGCACATTTTCCGCCTGGAAGCCGATGCCTTTCGGTGTGTACCCTCCCTCGTAGTGGCATCGTGGGGTGCTTGCTGGTGTGCGGGTGTGCTTCCTTATCTGATACGGGGCCTCGCATCTCAGTGACGCCACAATCAGCGCAGATCATCGGTCTGGACCTCCCAAAGTCCCCTACTCATTCAGGTCTCACCCGTCGAATATCCAGGCAGCATCAAAATCCCTCAAATCAATTCTTCCTTATTCCTGTACACGTCTCATGACGGCCCCTACTCCAAATACTCCTTGAAGTCCGATCCCTAACAATACCCTCTAAGCAGCGTTGCTATGTATTCCAGTTGGATCCCCCAAAACATACAGAAGAGGCTTTTGCTTTACATTCTTCAGCAGCTCTCCTTCTTTTCGGAGGTCGATCTCCCAAATTTAGAGGAAGTGTCTCTCAACAATATCCACCTACGCTCAGTGTCTATCGACCCGGAGAAATTTGACAAGATCCCTGGCTTCCGGCTTCGCCATGGAAACATCAGAGACTTTGTTTTGTCTGGTGGTGTGGTGGATGGTGTCAATGTCGATATCTCGGGTGTTGATTTAGTCGTGGCTCCAAGTTTCGACAATATCAAGCAGGACTTGAAAGATGCAGAGAGCTCCTTGGCTCAAAGCACGGCGGAGCTATCACAGGTAATCATCGACGAAAGCATCGTTGATGATGATAACCGTGGTAATACGTTTGAGGGTGATTCTGTGCCGCAGATGGAATTCGCAAAAACACCTCCCAAAGTGCCTTCAGGCCGTGAGAGTCTTCACTCAGAAGGGCACAGAAAATCTTCGTTCTCTGGTGGAGTCATGACCAAAGCACTAGACATGGCTTTGCTGCGTATTCGAGTGTCTGTCAAGGATATCAAAATCAAGATCGTGGTCGAATCCACGAACGTCGAGTTCTCGATTGACAAGATCTCTTTCGAAAGCAAAAACGGTTTAAGATCATTGAGCTTTCTCGGTATATCTGCATCTACGCTACAAGCACACGTCAATCCCGGAAATGGTGGTTCTGATAGTGCCACCGACTCCAACTCATCAGCCAGCTCTGACTCAGAGCCAGCTTTAGAATCTGACAGCGATTCGGACGAGGACGACTTGTTGGAGAGCAGAATGTTCTCGAAAGAGGAAGCCAGTTCAATTTATATGAGTGCTTTCTCGCTGCACCTGGACAAGCCAACTGCTAGTGAGCCAAGCAGTTCTTTGAACCGAGTCTTGCTCTTTTTCATTGACAAGGTCGATGCCGAACTTGAGAATTTATATCCCCTTTCGGACTTGAGACTAGATGTTGGTTCAATCAATATCGCGGCTGTTCCTTTGATGCCCACACTTACCACAATCCTTAATAGTCTATCCAAGGCAGTCAAGCTCAAAAACCACCAGCTCAGGAAGGCTAATTTTGCAAATAGGCCATCGAAAGACAAGTTCGAGTCTGCTGTCAAAGATACGATCTACGACGCATATTCAGATGGATCCCATAAAGTGTTTGATAGCATCAAAATCAAGCGAATCAGTATAGGTATGACGTCGTCGTTGACTATTCGAGGCAACTTTGCATCTACCAAGGATGACTTAGAGCTTGTTTTCAAGAATCTTACAATCAAACAGAAAGGCAGCAACTTAATCTATGGTGGGGTGGAGACCTTGATAGGTCTCAAGTATTCCAATGGCATTGAGTCCAGGTTTTTTCATTTTCAAGATACAAAATCGGAAGATTCAAGTGCCGTATTGAGCGCCCCGAACACTCCAAAAGCGGAAGTCAGATTCGAATACTCAGCTTTGAATGCAAATGATCAAAATCCAGTCCAAGCAGCTACCACCGAGTTGACAATTTTACTCCACAAGCCAGGCAGGTTCGAATTGGATGTCTCATCGTTGAGGCACCTAATCAACCTCTCGATTGACCTTAATTTGTTGAATGAAGACTTGTCAATCTTGATTAGAGATATGCACCTAATGTCTGAGCTCGCTAATGATGGTTCAAAGACTACGAGACGGAAGAACCCAAATGAAATGAATTCTCGCGAGGAAAGAGTGAAAGTCAATAATCAGATTTTGTTGCAAACAGCCGTCTTGGATGTCACTTTGAACCTCCTGGAAAGCACTAAGTTGAAAACCACGGTTTTTCCAATCTCTTTTGATAAAGCCAGAGACCACTTGTTCATTCACCGTGTGACATCAACATACATTACAGACTCAAAGGAAATTGAAGTGATGACCATTCCTCACATAAGCTTGCAGATTCAGCCTAAAGATTTCCCGACTTACAAGTTCAGTGCAAGCAAAGAGGTTCCCGAAAAAACGACTTTGACCGGGGCATTGTCCATTCAAGCCGGGGAAATTTCAATTTCCATGGAGCATTCAAATTTTAAGGCGCTCATCGCTGACATCAGTTCTTTTGCAGCGGCTTTACAGCTAAGGCAAGATCGCGTCAATGATGTGAAAAATGCATCATTCGATAATCAGAGGAATGTCATGAAGTCGCTGATCATGAACGCTGGTCGCTCTATACGAGTTAGCAGTGGACATCTAAAATTTGGAGAACCGAAAGTGCCTCGGGCGAAGTTGACTGTATCTTTAAAGCTGATTCACGTCAAATTGAGAAATATTTTTGATGCCTTTGGAAATCTTGACATTGAACTCCTGGAGATACTGCTTTACCAACTCCACAGCGGAGTGTTGGGTCTGGTGAGTCTTGTTGGAATCAGCCATATCATGAATAATAGTATGGATCCAATAGTATCTAGCTGTCTCGCTGATAATTACCCTATGATTCAATTTAGTCTTTCCGAGAGCAGACGCGCTCCCGAGATTGTCTTTCGATGCTTTCAAATTGATTACTATACAAAATGGATACAGGTTATTCAAGAATTTAGGCAGGAGGGCCAAAAGAATGACTTGTCGAATGAATTAGGCTCAATATCTCATATTGCCCATGAAAGTGAGGGACAAAATGAGTCTCAGGAACCACGAGTGAAAGCGGAAAACAGCCGGACCGATGCTGGAAAGTTTGAACTCCACTGCACAAGTCATAACATGATGTTGAATATCTCTCCCTTAAGATTACCCAGTCAGTTAAGTTGTGCAATCACCAAGGGAGCAATTTATCTCACTACCAGTAGGGGAAACATTTCGCTCAAACACACCTTTCGTGATGTGAACGTTTTGTTAATTGACGAGAAGTCGAAATTTCGTGCCCCTGAATCAGGCACACACTCGAGTTTTATCTCGCAGAGAATCTCTGGCGGCTATACGCTGATTGGGATGATAAGTGCATTGCACCTTGGGTTGAACATCTTGCAGTCCCCTTCCAATGTCAGCTCCGTCAATCCAAAGAATGAATCTTCGACGCTTGACGTGAAGGTCAACGTGGATAACGTGAGGACTTCCGTTTGTGCCGACTCATGCCACACCCTAGTACAGACTGTGAGTGATCTTAAGGTGCCGGTTGTTTTCAAAGAAGAAGACCGGTTCAATGTGAAGGTTGATCCCGACTTTCATTGGCCCGAAAATATACTTGAGGAAATGCACGCGTTCGGTATGGATCATACTGCTGGAAACAAATGCAATGCGCCATTAGAGAACGAAGGAAAGGCTATAGCCCATGGGGCAGCAGCGGATGCTAGACAGTTGAGATTTATTGATGAGTACTGTGATAGTGCTAGATCACAAAGCTCCTCACCCAGTATCAAATCAGACTCAGAGACTGCGTCAGATGAAGCTCAGGCATCAGATGTATCATCCATTGAGTTTGCCGAAAGCCACTTTTACCAAAAGGAACAGGAGACGCAAGTAACTCCTATTTCGTTAATGTTCAAGCTCAATATATCAGAAATCGAGATTTATTTGCATGATGGCTACGATTGGAAATCGACGAGAATATCCCTAGCCGAATCCATTAAATCTTTGAAGAACCGCAGTACAGAACTCAGGAATAAGAGTCGTGAAAGAGAGATCAATAAAGAGTCCAGTGGTTCCTCTAGACCATTACCCGAAGCAGCTTCATCGGACCAATATCCAAAACTGAATGGGGAAGACGCTTATTCGGAGATTTCAGATACGTTATTCAAGTCTATCCATATCTCTACTGACATGAATTCTGACGAAACCAATTTGGTCGAATTGATAAATTGCCAATTGCAGGGGGAAGTGGCGAAAGAAGTACACACGAATGTTGATGTGAAGAGGCGCATCAAAGACCTCAAACTCAAGAGGTCTCAAACACATAAAGCCAAGATCGAGGTGAAGAATTTGAATGCAGAGTTCACTAATTACACTAGTCGTGATCCAAGATTCGATGCGACACCGCAAGACCTCACAGTCGAAGTTTTAAATAAAGTCGAATTGACGATTGAAGACTTGACCATCTTTGACAATGTTGCTACATCGTCGTGGAATAAGTTCCTCACATACATGAGCATACTTGGGGACCGAGAATTGGGGACGAACATGTTAAAGCTCGTTATGACCAATGTGCGGCCCGACGCCAGGTTGGCGTTTGCCGAGGCCTCGATCAAGCTCAAGGTTCTTCCGCTACGGCTCTACATCGACCAGGATACTCTAGCCTTCTTGACTCGGTTCCTCGAATTTAAAGATACAAGGTTTGCGCAGCCTGTGGAGGAACCCGTGTACATTCAAAAATTGGAGATAGATGCTTTGAGAATGAAATTTGACTACAAGCCTAAAAAGATTGACTTCAACGGTATTCGGGCGGGCAGAAATGTGGAGTTGATCAATATCTTCGCGTTGGACGGCTCGGATCTATCACTAAAAAAGGCAGTGGTTTATGGAGTGCATGGGTATTCTAAGATTGGCGAGGCACTCGGGCAAATCTATGCTCCACACATTCGCAAGAGTCAAATTTATGGGCTTTTATCTGGACTCCCGCCAGTGAGGACGATTTTCAATTTCAAAGATGGGGTGAAGGATCTCGTCAGCATTCCTCTCGAGGAGTACAAGAGAGACCGAAGACTCTTTTATGGTCTACAAAAGGGCACCAAGTCATTCGCGAAGATTACCACCAGTGAATTTCTAAGGCTAGGCATGAAGATAGCTTCTGGGACGCAAGTCATGCTAGAGAATCTGGAGGAGTACTTTGGTGGTGAAGGTACTGCAGCACGTATGAACGGTCGAGCACAACGTGAGAAAAAGACCGCGTCATTCAAGACGAAGAGAAATGGGAAGAGAAACTTGCTAGAAACGTCGCAGATACTCAAGAACTCAGTTTTGGATGATGATGAGCAGAAGTTAAGGCCTAGGCGGTACTTACAGGCATCGATCGTCGAGGAAGAAAATATCGATGTGGATTCAGAGGAGTTAAGTTCTACATCTTTGAGCCGGGATTTGGAAAATTTGCAGACGTCGGCATTGATGGGTGAGGAGCTGGACGCCCTAAGCGATGACTCTTGTGACTATGACGAGCCTCCTGAGGAAGAGACTCGTCGAAAAGTGGTGAGCCTATACTCCAAACAGCCGGTGTCGCCCGGAGAAGGACTCAAGTCTGCGTACGCGTCTTTGGGCGAGAACCTCTCCAAGACGAAACGAATGATCGTGGACTTGAAGGATGAATTGCGCGATGCAAACAGCTACCAGGACCAGCTTGCAAGTATAGCCAAGTCCTCGCCTGTGATCATCATCCGGCCAATTATAGGCACCACGGAGGCAGTAATGAAGACGCTCATGGGAGTGAGCAATGGCATTGATTCTCGGCTTTTAATCGAGAATCTGGACAAGTACCGGCTGGACGACCTGGCTCATGAACCTTGAGGCCAGGGTACCGAATCTGGATGCACATGATCAGTCTGACTTACGCGGGGGGTGCGGGTGATGGACGCGTGTGTGCTGAAAACATGGAGCATACGTGCAAAATATTTTTTAGCGCTATCCATCGAAAGGCATTTCTGAGAATGCACTCTGCATGAGATGAGATCCTCGGGCTCCGAACAGTCAGTCTTTGGAAACTTGGGCAGAGCTTTCCTGCAGCGGGAACACGGTTTAGTGTTGGAATCAAAACTCAACGAACGAGCGGGCCAATACCAAAGACGGCGATCAAGGCATTTACCCCGGTCCAGAATTCAAGTATAAATGATGGGGGACGCCTTGAATGAATGCAGGAATGCGGAACGTCTTAATGCATTCGCGGCCCCAGCGCCCGACCGTGGGCCCATCTCCTCTCTTGCAACGTTCACTCGCGGCACATCGACGCACACCATCGTGAGAAATTTCTTTTTTGCATATCGTATGCAGTGAAGCATTCAAAATCGTTTGATTCTTCTTGTGCTACACTCCAAAGTTCTTTTCATCTCAGAAAAAAAAAGGCCGGGTTCCGCCGCATCTTCTCTGGTTGCTCCCATCGTCATTATCCGCCAGCTGAAACGAGGTACTGGTACATAATGAAAGAAAGCGAAGTACACGCTCCCGAGGAGGAAATTCAAGATCCAGAAGCAAAGGATTTCAAGCAGCAGGATGATCTACACGAGCTGGAATGCGATACCTCTGCCGAGTCGTTGACCATGGTCCAGAAACTCAAGTTCCGGTATCCATGGTACAAGACGGCTCTCCACATCTTTGTGGGGTGCTTCTTCACGGCGTGGTGGATCTCGATTTTGGCTCAGCGCAAACAAAGGCATAAATGGTTGATCCCCACTGTGTTTTGGGGCATGCTCATGTTGAGGTTGATTTCGTGGCACTGCCGGATTTTGAATAAGATCTTGTCTTTGGTGAAGGTGGTGTGGGATTTCGCATGCAACATCGTGTACAACAAGATCTTCGTGAGACGCGTGCATCGGTTGATGGCTGGTGGCGTCGTGACGGTGGCTGTGATTTTGATCGGGACCTTTGTGTCGCCCGAGGCCGAGTTTTCAAAGAGGAAGGACCGAGCCATTTCATTTGCTGGGCTCGTGGTTGCCGTTGGCGGCCTCACTCTCACGTCTCGAAATATCTCAAAAATCAACTGGAACGCCGTGATCGGGGGCATTTTGATGCAGTACATCATCTCGCTCTTTGTCTTGAGAACAAAGTGTGGTTACGATGTGTTCAACTTCATTTCCACCTTGGCTCGCGAGTTGTTGGGCTTTGCCAAGGATGGTGTGGCTTTCTTGACGAACGCTGAAGTGTCTCAGCTAGGCATGTTCTTCTTCACCGTGTTGCCTGCAGTCGCGTTCTTCGTGGCCTTCGTCCACATCTTCTACTACTATGGTGTTATCCAGTGGTTTATCAGCAAGTTCGCCAAGTTTTTCTTTTGGACCTTGAGGATTTCCGGTGCTGAGTCCATCACTGCCTCGGCTTCACCTTTCCTCGGCATCGGCGAATCTGCCGTTTTGATCAAGGACCTCATTCCATACTTGACCATCGCAGAATTGCATCAGATCATGACCTCCGGGTTTGCCACCATCTCCGGGGCCGTTCTAGTCGGCTACATCGGTTTGGGCTTGAGCCCTCAGGTGCTTGTGTCCTCGTGTGTCATGTCCATCCCGGCCGCCATTGCCGTGTCCAAGTTGCGATGCCCCGAAACGGAGGTGTCGTTGTCACAAGGCTGCGTGAAGTTCACGGACGATCTTGATAAAGACGACAAAACCCCCAAAAATGTCTTGCAGGCTTTTTCTGATGGGGCCAACTTGGGGTTATTGACTGCAGCCACGATGATGATCCAGTGTATGTGTATCATTGCACTTGTGGCCTTGGCCAACGGAATCTTGACGTGGTTTGGCAAGTTCTGGAACATCCCTGCATTGACCCTAAACTTGATCTTCACTTATATCCTTTATCCGTTCACCTTTCTTTTGGGGGTTCCGCGTGACGAGATATTCATCATTTCGAAGTTGATTGCCACCAAGTTCATCCAGAATGAGTATGTGGCCTACAACATGCTTATAAACGACTCCCCTTACAATGAAATGTCCCAGAGAGGCACCATCATTTGCACTTATGCCCTTTGTGGGTTTGCCAATCTTGGGTCCTTGGGTATTACCCTTGGTGTGTTGAACACCCTTAGCAAGGGCAAGAGATCAGGAGATATCGCCAAGAACATCATCTCGGCTTTGACATGTGGATTTATTGCCACCATGATGTCTGCCTCTATTTCCGGCATGGTCATCAATAACTAGACGTAAGGTACAAAGCCCGTAAATAGTCTAAACCTTATGAAGACATGAATCATTACGAAGTCACGAATATACAAGCTTGTCAAAATGCGATTAACGTATCACCCGTAGGTGCCATGTCCACGTACCATGTCTCAGATATCATGGGTATCACCAGCAATCCCGCTAAGAGGATTACACTGACCACATATTCCGCTCGACGGATGCTCTCGTTGTCACGTGGTGATGTCGTGTTCCGAAGCACGCCGAGAAGAGGTCTTGCTGATTTAAATCTATACAGGGGGCTTCCCAATGACTTTATGCAACATTGACGGACTCAAAGCGGTCATCTGTCGAAGAATGTATGTATCCGTTCCAATGACTCTCCTGCATCCAGAGTGCACCGCAGTAGGCCGCTCTTGCGGGTACACCCGTCTCTCAACCGTGCGAACAAGCCGTAAGCCCTGCAGTCGCGCCCATACATTACCATACTCGGTCTCGTCATTGCTACACAGCTCAAGTTTAACAACTCCCCAATTCGGCAACCCAACTATTTCGGAGTGCCCGATTCTGCGGTACAACAATTCTGCGGTACACTTTTGCGATACAATTCGGCAGTGCAATTCGGCGATACAAGAATCCCCCATACATAGCCCGGGAATCGCTTCAGCAATATCGATCGATTACACCTCGTGCGGGCGTCCCCATTCCCTCCTCGACTGTACTGTGCGGACCTCGCAACTTCATCGCCCCCCTATTTGATCATCCAGTGCCATGAAAGAAAACTCCTCGCTTGCCAAATCACTCAATGATATTAAGCATCAGGCGAAACTCATGGAGACCAGCTTGAATGCTGGCCATTTGTTGCTGGCCTTGAAGCACTGCTCCAATTTTCTCAACGAGTTGAGAAGCTCAGCATTTTCTCCGAAAGACTACTACGAAATGTATATGGCGGTGTTCGACTCTTTGGAAGTGTTATCCAGGCACTTGCTCCAGTCTCACAACTCCAAACGGGCCCGGAAACCCGATTCATCCTTCTGGACAGACTTGTATGAAATGGTGCAATATTCCGGGAACATTATTCCTCGTCTATATATGATGGTTGTCGTGGGCACCGCTTGCATGGCCACGCAAGACCCCGCCACCAAGGTCATCATGAAGGATATGATAGAAATGTGCAAGGGTGTACAGCACCCAATACGTGGTCTATTCTTGAGACATTACTTGTCGCAAAAAACCAAGAACCTCCTCCCAATTAATACGATGGATGAGTTCACCGATAGCGTGGACTTCCTAATCACCAACTTTGTTGAGATGAATAAGTTGTGGGTCCGTTTGCAACACCAGGGCCACTCGAGCGAACGCGACCTCAGGCTTCAAGAGAGGAAGGAATTGAAGATTCTCGTTGGCTCCAATCTAGTGCGCTTATCTCAAGTTTTAGATGACTTTACCCTGGAGAACTTTTCCCCAGTTCGTTTTTACACCCTGAACTTGTTCCCCGCGATAACTGAGCAGATAATCCAGTGCAAGGACCCGTTGGCTCAAGCATACCTAATTGACGTCTTGGTGCAAATTTTCCCCGACGAGTTTCATTTTTCAACTTTGGACACTTTGTTGAACGACACATTTATGAGGCTCCATCCAAATTTAAGGAAGTCTGAATTGGTTTCGAAGTTGGTGGATCGGTTTGTAACCTATCATAAATACGAAGAAGAGAACTCGGTCAAGAAGACTTCCAAAGATCAAGCTGATAAGATTGAGACGCCGAGTGACGACCATATCGAAAAGGACCTCGAGGAGCTTTCCTTGAAAGCAAAGATTCCATTGGATCTAGTATTTCTGTCCTTTTGGCGCTTCTATTCGAATTTGAAGTCTTCGTCGACCGCTCTTCCGCCTGAGGAAGGCATAATAATTCTTCAATCTTTGATCAAGCTTTCTCTTACCTTTGATGTCAACAACTTCGAAAACCTTGATAAGATTTACCAATTTTGCTTTGAAGCCCAATTAGAAGACGCCCCCGAAAAAGCTTCCGCTGGCAATCCTGCTGATGCTGATGTTCTGACTCAAGCTTTATGGGTAGATTTGTTGATGGCGCCCTTGGAATACCACCAATCCATCAAGAACTTGTTGCGTTTGCCTTACTTTTATGCGTTATACAACAAAATAGAGAATCCTGTGCTCAAACGAAAGCTTTCCATGACTATAGCTGAAAAACTTTTTTCTTCACAGGAGGCTCTGAACGAGCACAATACGACGGAGGAACTTGATGATGTTTTCAAGTATTTGATGGTTCTTGCTCGGGACTCGAGTACTGCCTTGAGTACTTCAAAGGACTTAAAAGTGCAAGATACAATCAAACTTGGGGAAGAAAAATTTGTCTCGTCTGAATTTCTCGCTACTCAAGAATTGGTGGCCAAATCCCTTCACTTCGTCACGCATAGAGACGAGTTCAAGTGCTTGTCGAACTTGCTCTATGTTAGAAAGAAATTTTTGAACAAAAACCCGGATAACATCATTTATACCTATCCAACACTAGTGACCAGAATGACCAATCTTTTGAGAATCGCCGGCTTCAAGAAATTGAAAAACAAGCAGAATCCCGAAGCCAGTCAGGTCGATTTGATGATCAGCAGCAGCTTCAAAAATATTGCCCTTGTTCTCGATGAGCTATATCAGCATCACAGACAGTATAATGCTGATTTAGTTTTAAAGCTATATTTGAATCTAGCATCAGTCGCAGACCAGGTACGCCAAGAAAATATCGCATATGAATTGTTTAGTCAGTGCTTTATTGTTTACGAAGAAAGCTTGATTCTCTCGTCACACTCAAGCAACGCAAACCCTCACGAATCAATGGGGCGGTCAGTATCATACCAAGCTGTGATTCTGATCGCCAATCGCTTGGCCACCCTGAGATACTTTAAAAAAGAGAACTACGAGGCATTGATCACGAAGGTCACATTATATGGCTCAAGATTGCTAAAGAAGCAAGACCAGTGTCGGTCGATTTATTATTGCGCTCATTTGTGGTGGTGGTGTGACGTTTTGATCGAAGGAGAGTCACCGACAGTACAAGATGAGAAAGGTCAGCTGGCGGAAGAAGTGAGCCAAGAACAAAATAGTGACAGGGAAGAAGAAGGCCACGGTGATGACGAAAGTGGGCAGACCAAAAGTGAGACCGAAGAAGGCGATTTAAATCTTTACAGAGACCCCAAAAGGGTTTTGGAGTGCCTTCAAAAAGCGCTTCGCGTGTCAGATACTTGCATGGATCCTTACCTCCTGTTGAAATTGTTCATTGAGATCCTCAACAGGTGCTTGATATTTAACATCTATGGAAATTGGTTGGTGGATTCTCGCTATTTGAATGGACTCATTGATTTAATCAAAACGAACTTGGCTAATTTTGAAGTCAATCATTTGTCACAGGTCGACGACGAGGGTCAGGAGTCCAAGCTCTTGAAGAGATTGGAAGAATACTTTGAGAGAACGCTCCTGTACATCCGGGGCCAAAACGAATCTGAAGATCGCTTCCAAGGCGTGGTTGGTTGAGTTTGGTTTGCGGAAATTAAATTGCGCGTATGCCGGGTTTTAATTGCATCCCTCATGGTTGATGCATATCCTCTCGTGGCCACACAGAGATGCTTATCGCGCAAGAGGCACCCCATGCATCTCGCAGCAATCAAGATGTGGGGACTATTGCGCTAACATCTTTGCTCATTCCACGATTGCGGCCACTGATCAGGAATTCGTGGACACCTCTCCAAATCTACTGAATAAATGCAAACACAGCTGGTCGTGCCCATGGTGGCACGCGAAGAGCGTGGGTCACTTCTTTTGCCATTGCTGCTTCTGTCATTCCTGCATGCATAGAAGTCGCTCGCGATCTTCAGGGCAGCACCCCCAGGGGCGCCTTATCTGCTAAGCAATGAAAGGGAACGAAAGCCTGATTTGGAACAAACTATTGTATGGCGGGCCCTACCGCTCGCCAAGTATAAATTCATATTCATCCGACACTGAGTCATACTATGATGAGAAGTTAGCCATGGCAGAGCAGTCACCGCAACCAAAGAACCCAAGATTGTCTGAGGCGCCCCCTAAGTGTCCCCGGATCTTAGACGGCCGTAAGCTCAATCTCCTTGCGTATCTATTCAAAGCGTGTGGCTTGGTTTGTGCTTTCTTCTTGATTAGGATATTGTTCTCAAGCGTGCCTTCCACGGGTGTGACCCTCTTTGATGGTTCAACTGACTCGAGGCTCGGGTCTTTGCAAACGGCCCCACAAACCAATCAATCCTCAGAGGTCATTAGTTTGGCTTATCCTTTCATTCCCAAGGCCTCTTACGGCGACCCCGTCCATACCGCCATGTTGATCGACCATGTGTTTGACCTTCCCGGGGGCCCACTTGTGGAATCGTTTGTACCTCCGAAAAATATTGATTACAACAAAGTTGTTTTGACTCTTAACGTTTCTGTTGACGGACCACAGCTTGACCGTTGGGGACACTTGGTCGTAGGGGGAGCTGAAGTGTGGAGATTCTCAACCATGCGACCCTCCCTGAGCGTGCACTCATCATTCAAGAAGGATTTAACGGAGTACGTGAGTTTGTTTCGGCAAGAGACCGAAGTGGTATTCGATTTTCTAAATTTGCGTACTAGGGCATTGAATGGATCGTTCCACGTGCAGTTGCTCGCAAACTTTTATCAGTCAGAGTACTTCCACAGTGCTGACATCGAGTCTCAAGTTCTGCATGGTCTCGTCACCGGTCCTGAGTCTGCGTCTCGCAAAAACGAAATATACGAGTACTTTGATGTTCGAGGGGCTGCTAGCAAGGTGTTACCTTTGAAAGTTAACAATCGCCTGTTTTTAACTACTGGCAAGTTGGCAGTGACTTTGCCAAAGGTGGCGCGAAACACAACCCGTTTGAAGTTGAACATTCTTGCCACCGGGGACTATAGTGAACAGCAATGGTATAGGAAAGTCCTTGACAAGTTTGCAGACCGCTTCAAAGATTCCCACAAACGTAATGGTCACGGACCACTCCGGTTCGTCACAGTGTGGCTTGACGGCAAGAAAGTCGCGTCGCAGGCTCCTCAGCCTCTCATTTTCCCAAGCGGGTTTTCCTCGTCACTTTGGACCGCAGTGGTGCCTATCAACGCCTTTGATTTTCCTAGTATTGACCTTGACATTTCTCCGTTATTACCATATTTATGGGACTCGGAGGAGCATGAGTTGAAGATCCTGGTTGAAAATGGACTAGATGAGTTGCAAAACGAGACCTCGGGTATTGGCTATGGTTGGGTCCTCAGTGCTAATATGCTTACTTTCGAGAAGCCTGGTGTTAAGCTGGCAAGCGGGAGTGTGGTAGGGTGGACGGACTCCAAGAGTGGTCTGTCTTTTGGAATCTCATTGCCCTACACTAAAACCATTACTCAGACCGCCAAGGGCCTGTTTGACACATTTGTGGAGGGACAGTTCCTTGTTGAGCTCAGGAATGGAGAGGTGCTCAATGCTACCATGACTTCTTCTTTCTTTGGACATATCACTAACATTCAGAACTACAAAGACCTGTGCCACCTGGCCAGTGTTGTTCATACAGGAAACTCCGAGAAATCGTTTTCTTTAGTGATTGACGAGGAAGTGATTCGTCTGTCTGATGTTAGATACCACTACTTCTTGACCTTCGAACAAGCAACCAAGGCTGTGGACAAAGGAGAGGATTCTAGCGTGTCTCTTGTGAGCGTGAAGGTTCTTGACTTGGACGTGGACAAGAAGCCTGCAATGAAGGAAACGCAGAAGCAGAAGGGCAAGTCGAGCACCCAAGTCGAGGGCTTCGAAGCTGACCATTCTGACTCGCTTCTGAGCAAGTTCAAGTCTGCAGTTCATGGGCCAGACTATGCCTTTGTTTATAAAAGGCACGTGAAAGTTGCAGGAAGCGAGATCACCAAGGATGAAGACTCGTTCAAGCGTGGGTGAATATTGCACTCAAACTATTCGACATCCATCGTATTTCCCACCGCACTACTTTTTTAACTAAGCAATTCGAATGATGCAACCCAATAAGAGCGTGTTGTTTCAGCACCATATATCTCTCGAGAGACCGTTCATCTATCCGAACCCGGCCCATTCTATTGAGAACGCCTTCGAACCCCCCTGGGCCACTTTACTTTTAGGAGGCTTGGCATCAACGAGAATCCAAGCCTTTTTCACCGCAGTCGCTAGGCGTCCGCTCGCCACTATGTCCAACAACTTCACTTGTTCGTTCTGCTTGAGAACTTTAACTATCAAATGTGAGTGAAAGTTGAGTGGGTCACCTGGATATGCAACGAAAGCACCTCCAAAGCGAAGCCCCGGCATAAGAAAGTAATTCATGTTTCGGAGATAGCAAAAAGCGCCGTAATTCTCCCAGAATTTCGGCTTTTGAGCGTGTAGGCTTAGAAAGTCATCAATAGTCATGGTGCTACACCTTAGCGCGTCTTCGGATACGTCAGATAGAGTATCCTGGGTGATCACGTAAACAGTATTTCCCAGAATGCTGGCCTGTGCGGTTCCGGGTTGCTGCTTTTCTGCAAGTCTGCTGTTGTATGATACAGAGTCGACGAAGCAACAGTGTCCGGCCTCCACTAACCAAAGCGCCTCGTAGGGACTCAATTGTAACGGCAAGCCTAGAAACACATTTTGCTGGGGCGCCTTGGGCAACGAGCCAGATAGAACGCCTACGATACCATGTTGCCGGAGGGCTTTTATATGAGGTAGATCGAAAACAAGCACCTGTGACGAGGTCACCAAGAGGGGGATCATGCAAATCAATGGCGAGAGAAGTGTCGCGATGCTCTCGTACGTGGTGTACTGGTGGTCTCGTAAAGTAGCATGGGCTTTTCGCGGCACTACATAGATCGGTTGCCCACCGTACCTGCGTCATCCACGTTGGAAAAAAATCAGCTGATTTATGCAGTTAATGGTCTGATCTCGCTATATTCACTCCAGCAACCCCGAGGCTCATGTCAGGGCTCGTGTTGAGCTTGCTGCAGTGTGTTCTATGCACTTGAGGTGCATGAGCATAGGCGCTCAGCATGTCTGCTTGCTTTTCGTAATTGCTCATGGAGACCGCGAACAAGCCCTGCAGCCCGTTGATCGTGCCGCTGCCAAGTGTGCATTTTCCTCGGGGCTTTTTTAATTCTGACACGTGTACAGTATTACGTTTTGATCGACTGGGGTATGCATAGACCAAAGGCTCCGCTTAGTGATAGGGCACTCTTGGTGGGTCAAGGAGACGTAAGTCCGAAGCTGTCACGACTCTAGTAGCTTGGGCTTCTGCCCAAAGTGTCCGTAGTATGGCGGCTTGCATGCGGGAAATAAAGTTCGCCACACAGAGAATCTTCATTGGCACTGCATCACGGAATTCCATACTTCGGTTCCAAAGGGCAATGCGGCGACTGTTGGGCCATGGCCACGACATTGCATTTCTCCACACAGGACTCCGCCACTTCCGAGCCGTCTTTTATATACACACCCGCAGGAAGAAACGAAACTTGGATTCAAATAAACTCGTCTGCAGGCGGCTGTACCTTCTTTGCATGCTGCTCGTCTTCCTGTGGTCTAACCGGGCCATCGACTGGGAGAATGCTTTGGCGGTAAATTTTGCGATGGGATGGCGTCTATTCAAGAAACGGGCTGGTTCGTAGCGCGACAAAATTGGACGCGCGAATGCCACTTGCCCACCTCTATTCGCTGTCCTTTCCAGTAGCCCCGAATGCTTTCGTTTTGATAGTTGTACATGGGTACCTCGGCGTACCCTCCCAGCATTTCCGTCCCTCAGCATTTCCGTCCCTCAGCATTTCTGTCCCTCAGCATTTCTGTCCCTCAGCATTTCTGTCCCTCAGCATTTCCGTCCCTCAGCATTTCCGTCTGTCCCTCACATTTCCGTCCCTCACATTTCCGTCCCTCACATTTCCGTCCCTCACATTTCCGTCCCTCACATTTCCGTCCCCCACATTTCCGTCCCTCACATTTCCGTCCCCCACAATCCTTTGCTAGGCCAGGCCAAGCGTGCGTAGAAAATCGAAAGCTATAATATAGGTGATAAGACCTCTTTGCTAGTCTCATTAACCTGTTAACTCGTGATGTGAAACAAGGCCGTACGTTTTGATTCAGCTTCACACCTTCTACAAATATCTAAATTCTCTTGATTATTTTCATATTAATTTAACGACTATTTAAACATCTGATTAGTTGATCAAGCTGGAGACTTTCATTCTCACAGCAGGTACCTCTTTTTTATCCGTGGACGAGTCCGACTCACCGTCTGAAGTTCTTGGAGTTGGTTGAGCTGAGGTTCTTGGGGTTGGTTGAGCTGAGGCCATGGATCTGGCCTTCTTGGAACGGTACTCGTCATGAGAACTCACTGGCACAAAGGCCCAATTTCGGCGATAAGGCAACTCCGAATCAAGTTTGCTGCGCATAGTCTTGTGGGTGAAAGAACCGTGATTCAAATCTTCCGAGGAAGAAGTGCTCAGCCTGCTGTTACGAAACATTGGGGCTGAGGGGAAGCTTGGTGACGCCGCATACTCCAGGAGGTATGGGTTTGTGTGGCCGGCAGGGCCAGCTATAGGAACAAATGCTGGCAGTGAGGGCATAATGCTTGATTGCGATGAGCTATGTTTTCTGTCATCGTCTAGTCGCCGCTTCCGCGCAGAGTGCACTTCAGACGATGTGTGGTCTATTGAGTACCGCCTACCGGCATCAAGAATAGTGTGAGGCGACTGGAGAAATCCGGAGACGACCGGATTGGTAGAATAACTCGGAGACGTTAAAATAGATGCCTTGAACGAGACCAGAGGGAGAGTGTCAATTTTGGGCAAGGATGGCTGGCCCAGAAACCTCGAGGGAGTTCCACTGGCAGAGGCAATGCTTCTGTTCTTGAGATCAATGTATGAGTTCTCCACGACTTGATGCTGAGCAAAATGCAGTTCCGGGTTATGAAGCAGAGGTCGCCTATTGGACGGACCAAGCGCATGGCCCATGGAAGGCAGGATGTACCCCCCATACATGGGAGGTGCAATTTCAGTGGGTGGCACGTTTTCACGGGGGATACTCGGCACATAATTGCCAGTGGACAATTTGCTAGGAGGGGAGGGCGAGTTAGTGTGGTTGTTGCCTGAGGTAGGCACTTGTGCCACACGGCGTCTTCTGCTAGCACCACCATTCCACCAGTTTTTAATGGCATTGTCAGAACGGCCGGTTAAATGACGAGCAATCTCGGCCCATTTCTTTCCGTTCTTGGCAACAAGCTCTTCGATCAATAGGCCTTCTTCGTAGGTGATGGGATCTCGATTGAGCAGCGGCTTGAGGTTCTGATGATATCTCTCTCTGCACTGCTTGGGAGACCTGCTGCCCAACATCACGGAGATGCGGACCCAGTTCAGAGGCCCACATTGAGTAATAATGTCCATGAGTTTGCGGTCCTCCTCGGGACTCCATGGTCCTCGTCTCGCGTAGGCCAGGTCATCTTTGGTTTTGCTCGCGTCTTTCCGGGGCTCGTCTGACAAGTACCCTTCCGAACGAGAGACGTTCATGTAGCCGGTTATCTGAGGGTAAGGATTGGGAGAGGCACAACAGTAGGATGTGCTCATGGAAGTGGCTCGAGTGTATACTTCTGAGCGTGAAAATCAGGAGCACCTAGCGGAAGCTATTGAAAGCGTGAGCCTGAGATAGGGTATATGGGCGAACAGCCAGTTAGCTAGTGTAAAACCGATCCGGCAAAGGATGAACGCTCAACTATAAAAAAAGGTGGTAGTAAGTCGAACGTTTCGAAACCAGCGCCAGGTCTGCTTAGTATATGCACGAGCTTTGAACGAAGGACGATGCATCTTGACTTAAGTCTTATCAGATCTGGATGTAGCTCGTCTCGAAAACGCTTTTGCCTCGAGACAGATACAATGATGCAGGGTTAGGTGCCAGCTGCAATGCAAAGTTTTTAGTGCGACATTTTCCAATAGAAACGATCTGCATTAGCGCACCATCGTAAATGAAAAATGCTACCGCCGTCGGCATTCTAGGCCGAAACCCGACGCCATGTTTTCAGCCTAGTGATTCTTTCCCCGCCTTCGCAACAAATCGTTCTGCGCTTGCTTCTCGCAAAAAAAAAATGGCGCCATTCTTCACCTTCTCAAATACGAAGTAGACGGTCCCTCCACAAAACAACATTCCACACCATCAAGTACGAGTAACCGGAATATTTTACTCTGGTCCATAATTGCCGTCTTGCGTAGCCCTAACGTTTTCCCCTGGTACCGAATGTCGTCGCCCCATTACACTTGCGCTGTGTCTGACACTGCTTCCAGAACGCATTCAAGCGCCGCGAAAAGGGCGCCGTCGCCCTTCGGTGCAGTTGCATTGTTGGAAGCAACATAGCGCCTATAGATTCCGCTTCCAATACCGTTCCATGCAAAATTTACGTTAGCGACGCCCTCTTTCTGGCCCGAGCCCGTTACTCAACAACAAAAAAGCCCCGGGCCTGCACAATGTTTTCGCAGCACATAAGCGCTAAACGTGAGACGCTTTGCATAAGTAGAAGATTGACTTTTACTGATTTACCTTCGTTTTTGCTTTCACCGTATCCATGGTTTAAGAGGGCAGGCTAGTGATCACATTTTACTCATGATTTACCGAAATTTCGCGTACTTTGTCAAGTAAACGCCTGATTTGACGACCACATTCAGACACCTATCCTCGGGTTTATACTCTCTGGAAGCATGGAAATGTTTTGCGCCGCATGCAATGCACGAGACCTTATTTTCAAGGCAGAACCAAAGAAAATGCGCAGGAAGTTCACGCCTTAATTGCCCCATTCCTCTGCCAAAGAAATCGTACATGACGCCTCACTTCGTCTAATACCATATGCTTGTTTACGCACACCTGGCTGTTTTCTGTCCGAGTTACTACCGCGAGTCTTGGGCTGGTCCCTAGTACAAACCTGTCTTGTAATGTTACATTACACATTCTCAGGTGACACCGCGCCCGAGATATTCGGACATGATTCTCGGGTGAAATTCCTAGTAGTTTTCTGGCTAGAATACCCCAACATGGAATTTTGCTCGGGTAAAAACTGCCTTTAAGAATTCTCCACTTAATACTCCGCCACGACGTTTAAAACGAGTGTGGGGAGTATGAGTGATGTCAGCACTCAGTGCATGTGAGCCTGTACATCGCAAATGTATGGAGGGCTTCTTTTCAGGGGGGTATTCAAGAGATCACATGCGCAGGCTGGTAAGAACTTTTTGCCGAATGCTTGCTAACCCTTTGAGGGGTATTTGGTCTCCAAGCCCAGGTGTGTTTCATGCAAGGTTTGAATTTTGCTATCTGCAAGAAACCTTCCATTGCAAATGCACTTTGGGCCACGGAACCTACTTCCGGACGACCCTAGGCCCTCTCTTAGTCGTACTTCTATTTGGGTGTTCCTAGCTATTCAAACCCCACTTTGACCGGCAGGTTCCGGAAATAATCTTGCCAAGCGTCCCTCACGATCACACGAGGTGAGCCTCAATGGAGAGGCGAGGGGATCAGTTGAATTCTGAGCAGCAACAATTCTTTTGCGCCGAAATGTAGAGAGAGATTCACATTTCTGAGGCTATTTGCAAAATCTACATGCTCCAGTCACCTTGACCAAAGAAAAATCTTCATGTGCCTTTTCTCTATCATTTGATTAATCCTATTACCCAGTTATGATGGCTACTGCAGCCTCTATTAAACCTGCAAAATGTCAGTGTTTGTCCCACGTCCTTCCCAGCGCGTAAGTTCGCTTCCTTATAGTTCATTCAAACGGACAGCCGAATCTTGAAAACGGACGCTTCTATGCATATTTGTGAGTCCCTACTCTTCTCCAAATTCAGCAAGGTCTTCCTCATCGAAAATCACCCGGACCATAAGTGAGCAGCTGGGGCAGACTGCTATATCCTCACCATCTCGGAGGTCATCTAATGCGATGGCAAATCTGTCGCCGCAGGGACATGGGTATTGAAAGAGTTGCGTGATAGGATCGAAGGTAAAGTCTTCGATTTCGATTTCGTCGTAAATGGTCTCCATGTTATGTTTTGCGTGTATCGAAATGAGGCTAGTTTAGCTTTTCATGGGAACTCCAATATATGGTCACCTGGTTTTCTGGTGATCAACGGCGCGTAATTCCTTTATTTTGATTCCATATACTGCTGTATATTATATCTTCTTGATATGAATTGCCTGCTGAATCTTGGAATATGCACACCTCGTGACGTGCGCTTCTTTTTCGATGCCCGGCACGTGATTTGTACTGCACACGCGCGTTTTCCGATTATAAGAGTTCAGAAAGCACTTCGAAGTCATATTTCCATTCAAAGACAAGATGGGTGGTTGCTTTTAACATTGCTTCTTTGCACTGAATTTTGGAAGTTGAAATGTTTGTTGTTTCAATGTGTGCTCACGGGCAAGCTGCTCAGGCGGGCTCACGTGCTCAACCCGAAAAGTATAGTTTCAAGATAGTTCACTGCATCGAATCTCAAATCAAGTAGAATGGTCTAGTTAATTCCGGATGGAGCCTGCTGGGTGGTTGTGAAACAGTAGCCGAAATGCAACTTGATGAGTAAATCGAATCGACGAAAAAGCGCACAGCCGCCAGTGTTTAATTCTGAGAGAGCAATCACAGAACCAGTCGAAATCAGATTTTATCAGTATGGCCTTGTGTCCAATTAATTAACCGATGGCGCTTTACCTGGCAGCGTTGGTGGCTTGTTTAGGGTTCGCGCCCTCTGTCACGTGCTTGACGGCAAGGGCGCTCTAATCGAGTCGTGACCACTTTCCATCTCCACAACGCGCGTACATCCGGACATCCTAACCTCACTTAAGTCATTCGCACTACGGGTATGGACCTCGTTCCTGCACCAACCAACCGTGCGAAAATTTTTATCTCGTCGTACTCTAGTAGTAAAAATTCTTTCCCACCTTCTTCTTACTAGACAGTAACCAACCAAGTATGTATTTTGAAGTGAACCACCGCTCTATGGATATTCAATACATACCGATTGTTTGCATAGCATATACATTGATGAACTATCACCTCCAAGCAAGTGGGCTGCTCCTGTTGAGAATCTTCGATCATTGAATTCCACCATATCATCCAAGCATTTAAAGCTTTAAGTGGGCAAGAAACAGACTTTGCTTAATCAGCCAATTAATGCTACTTATTTACATGCGTTTTCCAGATCCCCGAGCAGCGTTACTAACAGTTTAGACATGGGTATTTCTAGAGATTCTCGTCACAAGCGTTCCGCTACTGGTGCCAAGAGAGCCCAGTTCAGAAAGAAGAGAAAGTTCGAGTTGGGAAGACAGCCAGCCATGACCAAGATTGGTGCTAAGAGAGTCCATCTTGTCAGAACTAGAGGTGGTAACAAGAAGTTCAGAGCTTTGAGACTCGAAACCGGCAATTTCTCGTGGGCCAGTGAAGGTGTCGCCAGAAAGACCAGAATTGCTGGTGTCGTCTACCACCCCTCTAACAACGAATTGGTCAGAACCAACACCTTGACCAAGTCTGCCATTGTCCAAATCGATGCCACCCCATTCAAACAATGGTTTGAGTCTCACTACGGTAAGGTCTTGGGAAAGAAGACCGACACCGAGGAGACCAAGGTCTCCAAGAAGGCTGAGAAGAAGTTTGCTTCCAGAGCTGCTGCTTCCAACATTGAGGGTGCTGTCAGCCACCAATTCGACGCTGGTAGATTGTACGCTTGCATCTCTTCTAGACCAGGTCAATCTGGTAGATGTGACGGTTACATCTTGGAGGGTGAGGAATTGGCCTTCTACTTGAGAAGATTGACCGCTAAGAAGTAAACACCTTAGTTCATAATATAGTATCACGTTTGAATATTGTAGAGTTAGTGCCACTTTGGAAAATGGATACTTTAGAAGTTCTCATGGAAGGAATGCCCTCGTGCTCGCATCATGGTTAATTATTCGTTCGTGCAAAATAATGAAAATGAGTTAACTTCCAGTTGATGGTTTGCTACTCATCGAGGCTACAGGTGCAATAAAGTAATCTCCGGGTGTGGACATGGTTAGCTCAATCCTGAAAGACAATCTTATCGAGATTCTTATGGGTGATCGAACAATACAGTGACGCAAGTTTGTGTTGTAATCTTGAATAGTTAGTACAGGCTTCGAGGGTACGGCAAGCATTAAGTCAGGAAAAAGGCAATACGGTTATCTGCAGTAAAGCAAAGCTTTGTTCAGATCAGGTCTGTGTTTTTTTTCATCCTTTTAATCAACCCAAGTGTACATACTTTGTAAGGTTTCTGTTAGCCCATCGAAAATTGCGGCGAAAACTCTTTTTATATGGTACCGATGTATGTGCGGGTAACTCGAGGACTTGAAACCCTACCGCAGCGATCACTGTATGCAGTTCTGTAGTATGGGCTAGCATCATCACACACCACAGGTGATAAACCTTTCTGTTGTTGATATTTCCATGATGTGAGCTCACCTTTTCATAGCAGTCCCAGAGAAAGCGAAACCCTCGTTTCGGTAATTTTTTCTCATGGTATCATCTACTAGATCTTGTGGCTAGTACAGAAAGCCTCTGAACAGTTGTAGAAATTAGAATCAAGTTGAAAGTTGAGTAATTAGTTAAAGGGTCAAGTGAAAAATCTTGAAAAGAAATCTATTTTAAAAAGGGGAATTTTCATTCGTGCATTTATGTGATGCCGAGGGTTTCGCAAAGAACTCAACTTCTGGAGATTTCTCTGCAAAAAATGTGGGTGCGAATCCCAGATGTCATTTAAATTTCGGCTGCTTAGTGATGCATTGAAAAAAAACAAGAAAAATCTAATGATTTGAGAAGGAGTCGAGCCAGATTTCGTTTTTCAGTATATTAGCAAATGATGCCTCAAAAGCCCAGAGCATCCAAAATCTTAAGTACCACGCGTTATGTTCTTTTTATGTTGTTAAAGTCAAGTACTAAGAGAAGATGCATTCGTTGATGATCCCCAAAACACGGTAGATCATCAAAACTTATAACGATAAAAACTGGCCCGGGCCACGTGAGGTGTCGGATGCCTCATGGCGAGGCGAACCCTGATTGCACCAGTTTTAGCCGGCGTGGGGGCCCGATGTCACCACCTTTGGTCGTTTTTGCAGATCCATTCACGTCGGTATCCCCTTAATCGCCCAAGAAGTCCCAATATGGCTAATCTTTAGGCAAAAGTGGCGTCTGAGGCGGGAATAGTCATGCATCTAAGAACACCACGACGTTGCACCTGATAAGGTGCAACTGGTGCCACTTCGCCTTAGCCTCGGAAATAGGTGGTCGGGATTGGACACGCCTCTCTCAAGGTGGGTTACCGATAACCACACTTGCAGGTTGTGTATCCATGGGTAGCGCACTACCCCATGGTGTATCTGAAAAAACTAATAGAATTTCATCAGCAAAAAGGGGGTATTTTTTCGAGGCGCTCGACGTCAAGACCGCACCCAGGAGATGAAAATCTTGCAGTCTCATAACCGACTTGAGTCAGCTGAAACTTAGTACTGCCGCGTACTACCAGGGGCATACTTCGTGAAATTACATACTTCCTGAAATGTGTTTACTTGCGAATCCGCCAATGATCGCAACTCGCAGGTGAATTTTGCACCCATTCACCTGCCATGTGCGGCTACACAAGGTTCAAACAGTGCAAAAGAGCCATACACAACAAACAGAAGAAACAATAGGGATTAAAAGGCAAATAGAATTACACGAATAATGCGGTATTAACTTTCCCCTCTAGCCTTTCCGTCTTTTTCAATTTCATTCGCCCAAATGTCCGCAAGCTCTTTAGTCATCTCCTCCTTTTCACGAAGACTCTGGCACTTTCCAGACAAGCCATTCATAGTCAAACCGTGGTTGGCTCTATATATATCCATGGTTTTTCCGAGCTGTAATCGGGTGGCGTCTGGAAAGGTCTCTGATGAATACAGATGCGAATCGATGTAGTTGATGATTGCCTTCCTCCTCTTATAAGTGGAGGAGGCTCCTCTCCATGAGTAGCCATAAAGCTCATTTCTTTTCTCCACTGATGGAATACCTGGTTTCAGCACATACCACTCATCAAGCAACTTCATCACGGTAGTCGAGTCAGACCTCAATTTAAGAGAGGGAACGGCCAGTTGAAGGACTGAATTACCTGCGTATGCAGGTCTCTCCAATGCTGTTTCCAAAGATGTAATAGCTCTTGCTGCATTTTCAGGAGTGTCAGAACCAGCGCCCTCTATTTTCCCAGCACTCTGAGTAATCACAGGACTGATGAATTTGGCATTGGGTCCAGCTACCTTATCACACACAACCGCCGACATGTGAGCATTCTGAAGAATGACATCGTTCAATTGAGTAAATTTCTCGAGGGCAGATGTATGAAACTCCTTTACAGTCTCTTCTATCGAGCTCACAGACTTTCCCATCTCAGTCACAGTCTCTTCCAAGGAATTAAGTCTCTTTTCATTTGATTCCAAGGTAGATTTGAAGGAGTAATCCCTGGCATCTTCATTCAAGTACCTATCATTGATCACTTCCCATAACTGGTCGCCTACAGAAGCCTTGATTTCTTCTATTATCTTTCCCTCTCTTTCTTGGAGAACGCGGAGTATGAGATCCCCCCGGGTCAGTTTCACTTCATTGAACTCTTGTTTCACTCCATCGAATTCTCTGACTAGGGTTGTGTAAAGCTTGTTTATAGCAAACTTCATCAGGTCAACTTTCTTCAGAAATGAAGGCGCCAATATGTTTGCCAAGGTTCTTTTTTCTTGAATATCATCACATAACCCTAACTCTTCTTCCGCTCTGATTACTTTCTCCTTGAATCTGAGAAACTCCTCGTCTTTGGTGATGGGGTGTTGTGCAAAGATACTTTCGGGTGCCCGGTCGACTAATATTGTCAAATCCTGAATGATTATCCTCCTGAAC